>JAJMYO010000087.1:56806-127016 GCA_023087385.1 Diplodia sapinea | reverse complement strand
AGAAGCGTGCGCGAGTTCCGGCGAACTTGTAGTACCTCTCGTGCGGACCCGGTCCGCCACCAACCTACGAAAGATACAGGGACATGCGGAGAAGCTTGCGTAGGAAGGGCCAAGAACAAGCAAAAGAGCGCTACTGGAAAGACCTCATACATTGGGGTTTGCCGCGTGGTAGAAAAGACGGTGATGGAGAACGGCCAGCGGAACGATCTGCAGACAACGGTGATCCACAGCCTGGAAACGCATCAGCAGATCCTCAACCAGCTCATCCTCCAGATCGAACACCAGCGCAAGACATGGAGCAACCTCCAGAGCAACCTCCACACCAGGAACATCCACACCAGGAACATCCGCCCAACCTCCCTGTAGACCATTACCCACCAAGCAACCATTCAAACGGAGACGGAGACGGAGATGAAGATGGCATCGACCCACACCAAGGGGTTGTTCTCAGAGACCAGATCATGGATCTATACGCCGAGATGTTGCCGCCGTTCTTCGGTCACGTCGAGCGGGTAGCGCGGGAATTGCTCAACGACATAGCCGCCCAGCGGGCGGCGGAGAATAGGCACGATCGTCATGGGAGAAGAAGACAAGAAGAGCGAAGAAGGTGGTGAGGGTGAGATAGTGTCCCATCATTTTATATATGGAAGGGTGGATATTCCGTAGCTTATGGCGAAGATGCGGCGGTATGGGATAGCACAGAAGGAAGGAAATAGTGATGGCTAAATAAAAATAAAAAATAAAAAATTAAAAAGAAGAGGAAGGGAGACAACCAGTTTCCCGTAAAAAGAGATAAAGGAAAATGTAACTAAATTAAAGATGAACATTGACATCGCATGAAGTCGTAGAACATGTATATCTGCATTTTGATTGGAGGGAAATGACCAGTAAGGACCCGTAATTACATCTCTAATTAGCAATAGGTTCGGGAAAAGAGGCCCCGAAGTGCATCTCTTCCGCCTGCAAGAGCACTTCGTGAGGCTCTGGGCGAACATGCGAACCATTCGATGCCTTCAATTTCGCCTCTCCAGAGTGGGTCAGGGGCTGTTGCCTAAGGCCTCGGATGTTTTCCATCTACGGTCACCGTCAGAGTGGCTCGGCAGGATAAGAAAAATTTAATGTGGATGCCTTGCAGACATTTTTAGAACGTATGCCGGGCATTTTCTCCTCACGAGTCAGAGGCGAAGGTGGGGGCGGTTTCCCGGTACACGAGCGGCAGTCTATATTAACGGTTCGAACTTTTGGACAAGGTATCTCGAAACATGAAGCACGTGATTTTCTGGTTTGGATTTAGCTTGGTATTCTGCCATATCTAAACACTGATTGTCTTGAACACTCTGCGGCCGAACGTTAGCGGATTGCCAACCAAAGGCGATCGAAAAATAGAAGAAGACATACCCAAATCCACTGCCACCAGTAGCCATGACGCATCCCGGAATTTGCGGGTGCCAGTGGCCCTCCTTCACCTGGTCCATATAGTGAACGAAGAGCAGTTGCGGTGGCACGTCCTGCACGCCAGCCGTATCCTTGCTCTCCTCGTCATCCAGCTCGACAGCCAAATCCCACAGCGTAAGCGTATTGTCGCCAGAAGCAACCATAACGATACTGTCGTCGGTAGGATGCCACTCAACGCACGTAATCTGCTCTTTGTGGAAGTCGAACGATGCAACGGGGCTTGGCTTGATAGGCGCACCGTTGTCGCTAGGCTTCCACTGCCTCAGATCCCACACGGCCCACTGACCATCGTCAGCGCCAGACGCCAGAAGGTGCGCGGTCTGGTGCGACCACGAAAGGACGTTGACATCGGTCTTGCTGGCCTGCACGGTGATCACGGGCTTCCGAGACTTAGAGCGAACATCCCAGATACGCACGGTGCCATCATTACCGGCAGACGCGAAAACGTTCTTCTCCGTCGGCGACCACTGCAGCTCCTCGACCGTCTCCTTGTGGCCGGTGTAAGGTGTGGTGTCGGTAACAAAACCACCGCCCTGTGTTCTGGTGGTGGCATAGATCTTGCCGGTAACGTCACCAGTCAGGACCTTACCGTCAGGCACCAGCGGCGACCAGTCGACGGCATAGCCTTCGTTCTTGCCGTGAGCACGGATGGTGGACACGGGTTTCGACTGCTGCGGAGTCAATGTGGAGCCGGGAGTATCGAAGGCTGAGAGGTGCGGCGTGATGTCGTGGATCAGGACCTGGCCAGACTCGGTCATGGTCGCGGTCAGTGTGGTCGGCGCCTGAGCGGAAGTGACCTGTGGGGACTGGTGCGCGCGTATCCGGTTGGTCGTCGAGGTAAGCGGGATGGATTTTGTCTCGAGGATGGGGTCGGCATTCTCGTCGTCGTCACTGTCGTCGTCTGACTCCTCCTGGCCCCGGTCCATGCGGCTCAGACTGCTCATCTTCATAACCAGCAGCTGGTTTTCCTTGTCGCGGCCGGATTCGGCCTGGGTGCCGGCGACGGCGTAGACGGTGGCAGGATAGGACCTGCGGTCGTCGCCCAGCTGGTCGCGGATGATGTCCATTGACAAGCATGGCCACTGAGCCTCTAGGGAGTGGAGCATCTCGTAGGTGGAGAGATCTGGCGAGAGGGTCTCACCGGCGGAGAGCTTGTGGCGGCCGGGAATGAAGGTGCCTTGGTCAACCTCCATTGCATCTATGCAAGCAGTCAGCACGACGCGGGCGCGACAGAGCAGAGGAGAGGCTCACAGACCGTCGCGCTCTTCTGCCTCCCGTTCCTCATCGGGGCGGCCGTCTACACCGGCCTCAATGATCTCATCCTCGCTCTCAAACTCGTCCTCGTACTCGTCCTCGAAGTCGCCGGCCTCGTCGGGCAGGGCGGCGGGCACGGGGCGCTCGCCCGACTTGAGGGCGTCGCGCTCGTCGTCTTGCGGGTCGGCCGGACGCTTGCTCATGGCGGGAGAGGGGTGGATTTTGTGGTTTCTGTGCAGCAGGCGCTGGTCGTGTCGCAACTTTTTTTGGGCTTCGCGGCGGTTTAGCCGGCGTTCGGCCGGCGGGCTGCTGGAGCTGGGCGGTGGACGTGGGCGGTGGGCGGCTGCTCTCTGGCAGTGGCTCGTGTGGCTTGCCTTCCACCGTCGCGTCGGTGGCTCGCTCTGCTTTCTTCCAAGCGCGCATCCCTACCGATCCGCCGCGCCTTGGTGCCCCAGTCACCCGCGCTCAGCTGCCTGTCACCGGCCCACAGCCAGTCACTCTGCAGCCTCACGCGCGACGCAGCACTCCGCGCGACTCCACTGCCTGCTCTCAGCGCTGCCCCATATAGCTTCCGCACCGCCAGCCCACGCGCGGTGTTGTGTAGTCTGGCTCCCAGGCTAGCCTCGCTCCGTAGACAGCACCCAACCTCAAGCCCAATCTGCAGTGCTGCTCGCTCAGCTCCCGCGCGCTATCCCCAACGGCGTCACTCGTCAACACTGCACCCCTCGCATCCCGCCCTCATCTCCGCGCACCCTCCCCTCCGCCAAGCACTCTTGCCCGCTGCTGTGCTGGCGTTGAGCGCGCCTCGTTTTACGCGACTCCTCCGCATTGCGCACCGGACGGCCGAATCATCCAGGTGGCATCCCACAGCATGGACTCCCCAGCAGACAACGCGCCGCCCGAGCCCGCTCTCGAGCCTCACGACCCGCCCGTCAATCTGCCGCTGCAGGACGAGCAGCCCGCCGACCCGGGAGACGAAAGTGTAGGTCCCGCCGTCACCGCCGCGCAACACCAGCTGCCCGATCTGTCCGCTGGGCTCAACGGCGCCGCCTACAACCCACCCTCGCCCGAGCACCCGCGTCCCTCGACCTCGTACTCTGACACCGGCTTTAATCGCCCGTACTCTTCCGACCACAACAGCGCGCCCCACGGCTACCACAACTTTTCCACGCCCTCAGACGCCGACACCCCGCCCCGCTACAACGGCTCGCGCCCCATATCGCGACCGGGGTCCGGCATGGCCTACCATCATTCCGACGGCGGCAGCCGTACCTACCAGGAGCAGAACCAGCGCGGCTCGCAGCAGGGCATGGGCGACAGGCAGAACACGAGCGTGGTCATCAAGGTCGGCATGGTGGGCGACGCGCAAATCGGCAAGACGAGCTTGATGGTCAAGTACGTGGAGGGCAGCTGGGACGAGGACTACATTCAAACCTTGGGTATGCAGTCCTGGCCCTTGTCCTCGGTTCAAGAGCGGAGGAAAATCGAGGAGCTGGAAGAAGGCTGAAGTACTGACGAGCGGCGCAGGTGTGAACTTCATGGAAAAGACCATCAGCATCCGCAACACCGAAATCACCTTCTCGATATGGGATCTGGGCGGCCAGCGCGAATTCGTCAACATGCTTCCGTTGGTCTGCAACGACGCCGTGGCCATCCTTTTCATGTTCGACCTGACTCGGAAGAGCACCCTGAACTCGATCAAGGAGTGGTACAGGCAAGGCCGCGGATTCAACAAGACGGCCATCCCCTTCCTTGTGGGCACCAAGTACGACCACTTTGTCAATTTCCCACGCGAGGAGCAGGAGGAGATCTCCAATCAGGTGCGTTACGAGCCGGCGCCCCCTCCGCAAGAGCCGGCCAGCTAACGAACGTGCGTACCCAGGCGAAGCGCTTCGCGAAAGCAATGAAGGCCAGCTTGATCTTCAGCAGCACAAGTCACAGCATCAACGTGCAAAAGGTAAATGACTTCGCAGCGACTCGCTTATCCTGTTGCTGATCGTCAAACAGATCTTCAAGATCGTCTTATCAAAAGCCTTCGACCTGCGGTGCACAATTCCCGAAATCGAGAACGTCGGCGAGCCACTTCTTCTCTACCAGTCCGTCGGCTAGGCGTTGCCAACTACTCTCGCACCATTCTATCGACCACCCCCTTTCCCGTTGTCAGTCCGCTTCGACATCATCAGTTCGGCCATCAGTCTCGAATTTCTTTAATTGCATGCAGCCCGGTGCGTTTGGTATCTATTTTAGTTTCCTTCCTCGTCTCATGGAGGCAACGTCGTGTATACGCGGTGCACCCTTTCCCCCGAAGCTGGAGTAAAACAGAAGAGATCTCTGGCGCAGGAGGGTGTTCATTGGCCCTGGCCTTCTTCTTTGTTTCGAGCGAACAGCAAGCGCAGCAATTTGACCACAAGCACCTGGGCATACAGTCGACTTCTCCGCAGGCCCCACCTTCGTTGGTTTACTTTGTTCTTCACATTGAGTTGGTTGGGCGGGCTGGGCAGGGATTTCACGGCGTTTTGAACAAGAGGACGCGGATCAACATACGGACAAATCCTCGAATCACAGTCGAGTGTTTACTATGTACTTTGTACGAGGGCGGCATGTAATGGTAAACCATAAACAACAACGACGCTAGGCACGCCAGGCAATCACAAACAAACAACAAACATTAGGAAAGACAACACAACATTGGCTCCATACGTGGCATGTGCGCCTTTAATTTCAAGTGCAGGCATCCGGCGGGAGTGCTTACATCGGAACTGGAAGCAGTGTGGACCTGCAGTAGCTGTCTTGGCCCATTGGTCGATGCCTGACACTACGTGGACAACGCTTTCTCGCATGCTTTTTACCCATTTCCCCCTGGCCCTCGGCTTTCTGCAGCTCGAGCCGCCCACCCACCGTCGAACCACCGGCGGATGTTCGATGCAAGCTCACGGATCGCGCAAGCGCCTTGACTCTCCCATTCCCCAACTAACTCTGGCCGACCTACGTCACACCTGCCGCACCGAGTATCTTGATCCGCCCGCGATCTGCCCTGCTAACCACCTTTTTCGTGCGGCTTCTCCACCGCCATCGTCCTTTTCCCCACATTGCCCATTCCCATCGTCAATCGATGACGCCCGACAGGCCGGCCGGCAGGCAAACCACGTAACGCACACCATCCGCCTGTTGAACTCACGCGCGCATCATCATCGGTATTGTCATCGTCGCCAGTCGCTTCACCGGTGAGAGCCGTTGGGCAGCATTACCATCAGTGCGCTGCGCGTTACGCGCGCAGGTGGGCTGATGATGAGCGGCGTTGATCCGAAGGGAAAATAGCGACATCGCGATCGCGCATTCGACCCTCTCCGTCCCGCGCTCCGTGTTGTTCTTCGTTCGTTCCACGCGTTCTAGACTACCCCATGCACGCTACTGCTCGCCCCGCGAACGCATGTGGCGATCGTCACCGCAAACACATTGCTTACACTGTTCCCTTTTCTTGCATTCATCCGATTGGCAGCCTTGTCAAATCGTCTTTGCCCTTGTCAATCATTACTGCTCGCCTTACTCCAGTCGCTGGCTTGTGGCCCACACGATCCCCTTCTACCGTTTGTCAAGAATGTACATGTGTAGGGCAGCGAACGGGGAGAGAGCGCCTCTCATGCATGCATGTATGACTCGGCCCGATCCCGACCCTGATCATGATCCTGATCCTGATCTTGACCCTGGCCCTGACCTTTTCCGTCGTAGTGACCTCCTCCACGCGTTTAGACACTTAGTCCAGGGGTTCGTCGGGTGCGGAACCGCGAGGCGCCGCTGTAACGTTTGACAGGACAAAGCTGGGCTGAAAGTCTACATGCCTGGGCCTTTCCCGTCCCGAAGCAAGTGCCTGTTCACCCGTTTCCCTGCAGTAGTCATGCGTAAGAGAAGCTGACAAGATGAAAGGTGCCGGAAGGCAAAGACGGCTTCTTAGATCCGGCCTGGTGTGGGGGCCTAAGGGTCTTCCTTTACCGACGGCCTCGATCGAGTGTGAAGCGGCGTGCAAGCGTAGGCAGTTCGGCCTTTTAAGCGTCTGTTTGCCGATCAAGCACCAGGTCCCCGAGCTGCTTCTTATCGACGAAGATAGAGGACGATCAAAACGAAACCCAGGGTTTCTTGTCCACTAGACATGTTCATGTATCAAGTCTAGTTCAGTATGTATCTCAAAACTTGGCTTCACCTCTGGGGGTTTCGCTTTCCCCTGTCCTAAAAACAACAAACGGTTCTTCTGGCTGCATCAAAGACTCCTTGGGTGATTTAGCCAAGTCAGTACTCTGTTGCGCTATACTCGAGCGCTCTCGGACCCATCTACCAGAAACGACACCTTACGAAAGGAGGTATTATCACGGAATTGTGCGGGCAATGAAGGCTTTGGGACTCCCAAGCCAGGTACACTGTCTAGCTGCACGCCTCACACCAGCATAAATCACCAACCAGCGGCATATAGTGTGACAAGAAACGAGATAGATACTCAACTATGAAATAATATCTGAATCAAATACGAATATAGCCAGCAGCCTTTCATGGCTGAGCACGGATACGACAATCCAGGCGTTGTAGAAATTCGAAGCTCTAAGCTCACAGCAAGGCTCAAGTTACTTGCACAGGGAAGTGTGTTGATGCATTTTTGCGTTCAGCATATAGTTATTCCTCATTTACCCTTCCTCCGCTCCGGCACATAAGGCTGGAATTTTTTTTTTAAAAAAATAAGGGAAGATAAAAAGGTTAAAAGTTAAGAAATAGGAAAGTTGTCTGTCCGTATAGGTGTGTTGACTAATAAGTGTACCTATGCATTCCAGTTTTGTCGCCCGCGCAAAAGGGAATATAACGTGCTAAGAGCAAGGAAATCGACCAGCAAACGATCAGCCAAAGGGATCCAGTCAGGTCGCTAGAACGCAAGAAGGGAAGAACAAAGCACCACCAAACGGGAACGACAACATGACAGAAAGGGAAAGAGGGTTCGAAGGAGCGCAAAGTCCAGCTACGAGCTAAAGATCGGGAATGAACCAAGAAACCGCGTAATGCATTCTGCTTCTTTCCTACGTCTTTTTGTCGCCCGGACCGTCGAAACCATTGCCGAAAGAATCAGCTTGCAGATCTAGTCTTGCAAACAAGAAGGGAAATATAACAACTGCGAAGAGGTAAGGAAAGGATGGCAGCGAAGAAGAAAAGGGGCCGAAAACGCAAAAAATCCTTTCTGTTGCCAGAGAAGCCTGCCTACATGTACGCCGCCGCGCTGCAACCAAGAATTGATTTCTGATCGCTGGACTTTGATAGAATGAGCCTCGCTTTTTCTCAATCCGTTCCTGTAAAGACAAGCCACTAACCGAGCAAAACTGTGACAAAGAGAGGAATAATGGGGGGAATTGGGAAAGAAAACCTTGGAAAGACTCCCAAATCTGATGCTCCAACAACCACTGACAAAAGGGAATATGCAAGGAATTGCTGACTGATGATGATCGTGCGGTCATGCGGCGAAAATTTGCTGCTGTGAGCAGCACCTAGCAAAGTGATCTTTGCGCGGGTGACGGGTATTTCGTGTCAAAGGGGGAATATTTGGAAACTGCGACAAGTCGAGGTCAAGGCTATACCAGTGATACCTGTGCCTAATAACGCCGAGGAGAAGTTTGTCAAGATTAGAAGAAGCGCTGCTTTGATCGACGGGTCAAAGTAGGACTACTGAGTCCAAGACAGGTGAGCCTCCTTCAGAAGGCTCAGCACACGCGTCTGGCCGGGGGCGCTCTCGCAAGCACACTGCAGCGTGCGACCGTCGTGAAAGTCGAGCATAACGCTGTTTGGCATCTCCTCCCGTTCTTGGTCAGGAGCAAAGGGGGCTGAGAACTCGCTAAGGTGATAGCGCTTGGTGATACCTTTCGATTGCTACAGGGTTTGGTCAGCACGCGGTGTCACGGCTTTCCAAGATGAGCAACGTACATCGTTGGCCTTGGAAAGGGTAAGGACGATATTGCCTTGGACGTCGATCTCTACCCATCTTCTCTTCCATAGCTATTTGCGTGTCAATAAGGTGAAGCTCATCGGACGAACGAACTGGACTCACGAGGGTGTCGGGGAACTGAACGTTCAGATCGCCGATCTCAACGCCGGGTTGCGACTCCTTCTTCTCTTCAATAGGCTGAGGGGCCTCTTCCTGCACTGCAGAACTCATCATCTGGTTCAAGCTCTTTTTGCTTGTGGTAAGGCTGTTGCTCATACGCTTCAGTAACCGGCTCGCCCGGTTTCCCTTCTTCTTCTCCTCTCCCTCTTCGGTCACCGTACTGTCAAGACTGGTGACAGACTGGCTGCGCGGCATGGGCGGCGGCGAGGTGGCTTCGCTACGCCTGCGACCAAATGAACGCCAACTGCTCTCCGAAGACGAACGGGGCAGGGCTTGCGCGGGGGATTCGAGGTGCGCAGTCGACTGTTGCGCGGGAGAAGCGTCGCCGGACGTGGGTGATAACGTTGATTCTTCGGCGGCGGAAGGGATGACAATGGACGGCGGAGCGGCAGTATCATCGGCCTTGTTGTGGTCGATAGTAATGGGGCTCTGCTGCAAGTCCAAGGGCGAGTCCTCAAGCTCCTGTCCAGGCGTTTGCGGTGAGCGAACAATACGAGCGGTTACTGTGACCGACTCGGTCTTGTTGTTTGCATCCTTGTTGTAAACAGCCTGGATGCTTTCGCTCGAGTTCTCGCCCTTGGACATAGGACGCTCTAGCGGCGGGACCGAGATGAATGAGGATTTACTGAGGCGCTTCAACTGCTTGTCTGTACTAGAGGAGTGCGATGCCCTGAAAGAGTTCGAGCGTTGAGCGATGCTAATGGCCCCTCTTTCCGGGGTGTAGCCAACTTTGGGGAGCGTCACCGGGGTACCATCCTTGCTGGACTTCTCGGCCAGAGCCTTGATACGTTGCGAGATGCCCGATGAGACATTACTCTTCTTGAGCAGGGACGCATCGCGCTGCGCCTCACTCGCGTACGAAGCGGAGAAAGAACGCTGGCCGACGCCGAGCTGGCTTTCGGGCGAAGGAGAAAGCCGGGTCGGGGTGACCGTCCTGTACATGGAAAGAGGGTTGGAGTTAACGCGATGCTCAGCCGACTTTGTTGACAGGGTGGAGGCCTGGGATTTCCGGCGAGGGAAAATAGACATGATGGGCGATTTGGATACGGACATTGGCTTGGCCTCTTCGACCGTCGCACTCTGCAGTTCCTCCATCAGGGAGTCGTCGGACAGGTAGTCACAATCGTCGTCGGAACTTTCCGCGCCGGGCTCAACACGGATGGGGTCGACGGGGACGCGACGCTTGCTCTTCGTGGTGGAGCGGCGTTCTGGAAGGGAAGAGGAAGACGGCAGTGCCGTGGTAAAATCCTCTGACGCTTCCGGGCCCTTGGCGGCCGCTGTTTGATGTTCTCCCGTCGCCCCCCTGTCAGGAGATGATGAAACATCCCAATTGGGATGCTCGGCACCGGAGGCCCGCGCTGGCGCTGGCTCCGCCGCCGATGGAAGACCGAGCGAAGTTTCCGCGGCCCCATCATGTGGCAACGCGACCTCTGCCTGCTCGTCCGCATCCAGCCCTTCCTTGCGTTCGCCACCATCTGAGATGGACGAGGGGCGCGTGGACGACGGATTGGACGACTCCTGAACGGATATTGGGGAGGACGCGACAGGAGTGGGTGGCCGAGCGTCTTCTTCATCTCCGGCTCCACTGATCATCAATTGCACGCCGGAGTCAGCCTTAGTGTGGTCGGGCGTTTCTGGAGCCTCATCAGGCTTTAAAGTCGACCCCGAATCCGTGCTGGACGTCGTTTCGCGATGCGATGCGATATCGTCCCCCTCCACCGGCGCTGCCTCTGGCGCTGCCTCTGGCGCCGTCTCCTCCGTTGAATTCACCTTATCCTCGGCACCTGCGGTGGCATCGGGGTCCTGCTTTTCGCGTGACTTTTGTCGCGCTAGCTGCGCAGCCTTCTGTTTCTTCCGAAGCTCAATTGCGCGCATCAAGCGCTGCTTTTCTGGGGTAATGCCGGGCGACTTAACAGAATTTGAACTGGATTTCGCGCCGGTGCTGGACGTGGGGCGCACAGGGGTCGTCGTGGGCATCTCTGAAATCGTGGGAACGGGCGGCGGGGGTGGGAGGCCTATACTAGGCACCGTACTCGAATCCCTGGACTTGGGCCGGGAAGAGCTCCCCTTGCTGCGAACAGCGGCCTTCAAGCTCGCAGGGAGCTTTGCGCTCTTGGACTCTGTCGTGTGCGAAAGCGGTTCCTGAGTAGGGCGGGGACCGAGCTTGACTTTCGGTTTGTAGAGGTAGGAGAAGTCGATGTCGGCGCGGGCAGTTTGCGAGGAGGAGCGGCGGTTCGGGTCGTCGTAGTGCTGGTGGTCGAAGTGGTTGAGAGATTTAAAGGATCTGACCGACTGTGCGTAACCCCTCGGACTGGCGATCACAGAGCTGGCGTCGCCCCCAGACGTTCCTGGCGTCCCGGGCCGCCTCTCTTCGTATCCGGTAGGCGAGAATGGACGTGACCGTATCGATGCCGTATCGGGCGTCACTTCCACCTTCGCTGTCGATGCCGCCGTCTCTATTCTTTCCAACGCAGCGCCCTCGCCCTTCCCACTTGTTCCCTGGCTATCCTCGGCATCCTCGTGTATCCCATCCAGCTTTTTCTTCGAGCTTGTTGATGACGCGCTTGTCGACGGCACCGCTGTATGTAGAGAGTTCGCTGCTGAAAGGGCATGGTCGGAGAGCTCTTGCGGAGTTGAGAAGCTGAAGACAGAGTCGTGCGGCGCGAACTTCTCCTCGATTTCGGTAAAATGGACGGTGACGCGGGCTGCAAGCAGAAGGTTGTATTGTTAGATTCCACACGGGTCGAAGAATAGGCCAACGCAGGATGATTCAGCGCACCTTGCAGCAATCTCGAGGTGCCTTCGGGCACGTATTTGAGCAGGACCTTGCGGCGCCTGAATAGTAGAAAACCGTACAGCGGTGACTTCTCGTCGTATTCGAGCAAAGCTGCGCGCGTTTCACTCAGGCCACCGGCGCCGAAGTTGAATATCTCGATAGCGTCTCGGGACGCATACTTCAAAAGGAACCTATGTGATGTCAGATATATCGTCACCACCCCTGCGCATATGTGAGACACGCGGTCCGGGACGCGGAAGGCTTACCAGCCGCCAGCCTCGGCCAGAGCGGATTGATATGCCTCGGTGACGGGAGCATCGTCCAGGCCATTCAACGACATGGCGGCGCGGGCGCGCTGTTTGCGTTGCTGTGCGACAGCGCGGGAGGGTGTCGGCGGAAGCTAAGCTTGAGGTCGAGTGTGGCACGTCAGGCAAGGGCGCGCTATCTTCGGGCCCTCAGGGGTTCAGACGGGATAGGGCTGATCATTGAAGCTTGGCCTGGGGGCGCTGGTGCTGGAACACGCATCCGTCGGTGGGCGCGCGGCGACCGCCGGTCATGAGGCGGTATTTGAGTGGGATGGTGGTGAATTGGATCGGTCTGTGGGAAGGGACGCGAAGGTTGGGCGGCGCGGACGTTGCGAGGACCTGCAGCAATGCATTGGTCTGCCCTGACACCAGCACCAGCGCCAACGCGCGCGACCGACGCGGCGGGCTGGCAGCGCGGGTCCGGCTCACGCTTGCCCGACGATCACTGGAAACCCACCGGTGCCTTCTTTCTTTTCTCTTTCCCCCCGGTTGACGTGCTCCGGTGATAGGGCAAGCGTGCCTGTGGAAATTTCCCGAACAGCCACAAGCGCAGTCCAGGCGATAGTCTCCCAGACTTTGTCGCCCGCGTGGCTGCCGTAGTTTGTCCAGGAGGACGCACACAGAGATTCTCGGACCTGTGTCGCACACCCATGTCGGGGCACCACCAACACGACTGTCCCTTGCACCAGGGCGCGTCGCATCGCCGGCGACGACAGCCCAGCCAATGGGCGGCCGCCGCGCGCATCGCCGCTGTTAGACGCCCCCGCGCCACGCAGCGTGCGTCTCCACCGCGCTCCCGAGCTGAGCCATGCGAGCTGAGTTCTGATTTTCAGGAACGGCCGCCGATGTGTCCAATGGCTCCGGGATCCTCGTTGCGCCAGAGTGGGTACGTTCAAGCGACAAAATTGGGCCCAGCTCCAGCGCCGTGCAACATGGCTTTCTCGGGTCCTGGCGGGGAGCCCAGGCCGATCGGCCGCCCGAGGGTCCTGACCTATCGAGAGCCCCGACTGCCCGCGTCTGACGTACATCGCAGCCTTCCCGCCTGGAAAAAGCAATTCCCACGCCGCCCCGCTGCGCTCAAAATCCTGCATCCCCAGCCTATCTAGTCAGGATTCCCTAGTTCGCATATATTGGTGCTTGTGTGCACTCTTCAACGCGACCCCGCCATGGACCTCAAGACCGTACAGACGCCCGAGTGGCCGCAGCGCACCTCGCCCACGCCGCCGACCCTCAATCTGCCGTCTGTCGCCTCGCTTACGACCGCCGCGACAGGCGACCGCACTTACGTGCTAGACTTGCTGTTTGAACCGTCGCAGCCGCTACACAACCTCGCCCTGCCTCTGCTTAGCGGCACGCAGTTCGCTTCCTATGACGATCTGATTGCTGCTGTTGGCGTCCAGCTGACTGAGCTCGCCGAGAGCCCCAGCACCAGCGACACCGCATGGTTGGAGCAGATTCTGGGTGCCCATCCGCGCCTTGGCGAGAAGAAGGTTGAGAGCGCACAGAGCAGGGCCGAGCAGGCCAATCTAAACAAGGCTGGCCCTGCCGCGGAGGCCGAGGCAGCGGAACTGAAGAGGCTGAACGAGGAGTATGAGAAGAAATTCCCCGGTCTCAGATATGTGTGAGTGCGGGGCAAGAGTGGGGTGAAGCATGGTGCACCCATTGCTAATCTCCGAACAGTGTCTTTGTCAATGGCCGTAGCAGGCCCGAGATCTTCGAAAACATGAAGGACAGAGTAGAGAGGGGGGATATCAAAGCAGAGAGGCTCGAAGCCATTCAGGTAGAGTTCCGCACGGTGCGATAACTGGACTTGCGTCGCTGACCCCTGTACACTAGGCAATGTGTCAGATCGCATCTGACAGGGCTCGCAAGCTCCAAAGCCAGCAATAGGTCGAGCTTGCTTTCCATGTCCGCATTCCGATTCTCATGTGTGGAGGTTCATATTGAAGACACTCAAGTACTTCAGAGGACAATATACTTACATTAAATAGACCCCCGCACCCAGTAGAGAGCGCTAAATCATCACACGGGGTTGTAGCGCATAGGAAATGATGGTACATGAAGGTGAAGTTGGAAGAATAGATTCGCTCAAGTAGCTTATTTTGATTGAAAAATAAAAGAAGAATCACACTACACCGCCTAAAGAGCCCATGCAGCTTCTCACGACGCTGCCGCTGCTAGGTTACTGCAGATGTCTTTCTTGAACTTTGCTGGATGGCTGTACTACTTGATGAAAGCTAGTCCACTAACTTTAAGATTGGCAAATCCACGTAGGCCGCCCATGTGCAATTTAATTTCTCTTTGGCAGCTAAGGTGTCAGGCTTCTGCCTCTTAACGAATGGTAGTGTACTGGACAACATTCATATCCATGTTGTGCATCTCAAGAGGAAACTTGCAATCATCTAGGAAGATGCAGTTCTTGCCGGTTTTCTTGGTGCCGAACGGCGGGAATGGGCAACGATGGCCATAGATACACTTCGGATCATCGCAGCCGGTACCGTGGATGCAAGGCGCCATACGTGCAACTAGCTTGAGGGTGTCCAGCTCAGATTTTGTGGGTGTGTAGTCGTGGACATGAGTGCAGTTGTTGCCGAAGGGACACTCATGACGCAAGAAATGGACATTGCACATCTTGATACGCTTGACGCGGTTGGTCTCCTCCTTATCATAGTTTTTGGTGGGAGGGTCGATACGCTGGCCCTTGCGGTTACGAGGTATGTTGTTTGGATCGCGAGTATTCTGCTTCGGTCCAACAAGAGGCAGAGAAGCCGCCTTCGCCGCAACATTAGCCCAGCCAGCAGATGCACCAGCGGTTGTAGCAGGAGCAACGCTGGGGCTGGGACTTGAGACCTTGGTAACCGCATTCACCTTGTTTATGTTTGTCAGAACGCCAAGTCCCGGCGGTGGAAAAGGGGTGGGTAGGCCGTCCATGCCAAACGTGTTGATTTTGTGCGGGCGGAACAGGCCCTCAAACTTTTGGATTTTGAAGAATGGGAGGGCTGCAAACTCCCTGCCAAATGGCACGCCCTCCAGCAAGGTTATCTTATCCACCAGATAGTCGTAATTAGAGATTTCTCCCAAAATGCGAGCATAACCATTGTCGTGAGAGCAGCCGAGCATAATGTGGCGACAGGTCGGGCTGTAAAGGTTCAATTTCAAGTGTTCTGGAGGTAGGCGATCAGCAACATGTCGGCTTAGACAGGCCACGAACGTCCAGTGATAGAGGATGAAGGGGAAACTGTGAGCAGCTGGGTTGGAGCGACACAGGTTCTCTGTAATCTTGGAGGAACAAATCGACTCCTCACTGGGCGTGGGCTCCCAGGCAGGAATGCGAACAGAGACACTCACCGACAATCTTTTCATCGGCCCTATCCTTCCCAGAACCAACGTCGACAAAGTCCATGAGGAACTTGGCGCCAGTGAATCCGATCATGAAATCTTGCACTTCGGCTTTAGTTGCAATCCCGGCGCGGGCGCAAGTGTCGGCCAGGCCTTTCGCATTTGCATACACGCGCGCAGTCACCTTTACGTTGGGTGGCATTCCCTTGAATTGGGTGCGTACATATTTGTAAACGCCCTCTTCCAGAGCGCCGGCAGCGCGCTGGCCACCGTTCGCGCCCTCGGCCAAAAGTTGGTCGTTGAACTTCACGAGTCCAGGTCAGACGCAGTGAAACGCGACATAGGGTGGGGACTTACGATGAGGCCATCGCCATCAATAAGGACTAAGACAAATGCGTCTCGATCCTGGAGCATCTCAGCGTGTGTAGGTAAAGATGAGTCGTGAATACCGACCATGTTGCCCCTCATGTTCAGAATGGTGGTTTCCATGTCCTTGAGGCTTCGCTGAGCGATGCGGTTGTATTCGCGCTCGCGATCATGATCCTCGATTTCTTTCCTGAACTGCTCGTTGAGCGTGTCGTAACGGCAGAGGAGTTCCTCAATCAGTGAGTTTGTCTTGTCGGCGGTAAGCTGGATCTCGCGGTAACGGCCCCAGAGGTCGGTGGTGTGGCCGTCGACGTACGCACGACCGGGCGAGGGCGAGGTGGTCTCGTCTGACATGTCGAACGGCATGGGTAGCTTGGGCATGGGGGCGGGGCGCGCACGGATGTGAGGTGGTCGAGGAGGAGGATTGGAGAAGGATGATATCAGGGAGCCGCAAGCAGGCACCTGCTTCGTAGGCAGCAGGCGCGCGTCGAATCTTGTGGAAAGCGAGGGGAGGTGAGGGAGAAGGCGAGCGGGCGCGGATTGAGAAACGCTCGCACATAGGCCACTGCCTTTTTCGACGGCTCTCAGGGTCTCAGGTTACACCAACCGCTGTGCGGCGACTTGGTGCTTTATTGGGTCGAGGAAGGCCCCCAAGCGGCGGGCGCCGCTGCTACGCGTCCCAGCCGTGCTAGTCCTCTGCATGGGTGGTGGGACAGGCTCTCTCTGATTCACCAAAGCTGTCTTAGTCGGAGCTTCAGCTCGCTGTGGAGGAGTCATCATTCCAGCGCGTCGTTTTCGGGGCGCGCAGAGACTTGCAGTTGCGGCGCGTGATTGGACGGGCCCCGCCTGCAACTGCACGCTGGCGGGCTGGACGAGGCGGGCAGTCGCAGAGTTGCGTGCGGCAAGCTGCAGCTCGTCAGCGCCCCCGAAGGCAAACTGTTGTAGAGCAGTGTGCTGGCGCGCTCGAGGCCGGGCCGCGAGCTGTGGATGGACGTTTCGACCCCACAGACGCGCCTTGCCCGATCGCGACAAGCTTGGCCTTCTGGCCACGGCTCATCCTCGCCCGCGCTTCGCCGCTGAACTCCAAGTGTCCTCTCGCGAGCTCAACCTTTCCCTTCCCATCCCCTCTCCATCCGCTTCCCGGTGTTTGCTCGCAACAATGTGGTACCCCAAGCTCGCGGCCTCGTTCCTCCTGTCTCTTCTGGCGACCAATGCCTTCGCCGCGTCCGACGTAAGCTCTTCCAAATTGCCTTCCAAATGACATCAGGCGCATCCGGGTCGTATCACGTAGCTTCGTCGCTGACCACTTCTCCGTCCAGGATGCGGTCGAGGAGGAGGTCGAGAATCCCAGCACTTCCGCCAACCTCGCTGTCTCCGTCAGCGCTTCGTTCCCGAACTCTGAGATTTTCGGCGTGAAGCTCGTCAATGGCCACCCCACCAATGCTATTCTCGACTTCAAGAACGAGGAGAAGGAGCCCGTCACGATTGAGTTCATCGGCGGCTCCCTGCTCAGCCCTGCCACTGGCCAGCCCTTGCGCAACCTGACAATCTCCAAATACAACATCAACATCGGAGCCGCGAGCAGCGCCAGCTTGACCTATAGCTTCCAGACCGAGATGCACCCCCAGGACCTCAAGCTCAACCTTGCCGCCGTTGTTAGGGACAGCAAGGATGCTTTCTACACCATCCAGGCCTACAACGAGACCGTCAGCATTGTTGAGGCGCCCACTAGCATCCTCGACCCTCAGATGTAAGCCCATTTCTGTGGCGTTTTCTCCTCTGTTTTCTAACTGGGTGCAGTCTTTTCCTCTACCTTGTCCTCGCTTCGGTTTTCGCCGGCACCTGCTACTTCATCTACAACACTTGGATCACCACGCTTTTTCCCCAGAAGAAGGGCCGCGGCAAGGGTGGCGAGCGTGCCAAGACTTCTTCCAAGGGCACCAAGGCTGTCGACCCCGCTGACCAGGTTGGGGTTGTTGGCGCTGATGGTCCCGCTGTCACCTCTGGCGCTAAGGGCTTCGATGAGAGCTGGATTCCCGCTGGCCATCTCAACCGCCCAGAGGCTCGCCGTGTCAAGAGCGGTACTCCCAAGACCAAGGCTCGCGGTTAAGTGCGTAGGCGGCTCCTGTGCTCTTACTTCAATGTCCTGAGGATGCATGGGAGAACTCTGAAAGCAAGAATTGGCTCCTTCGTTTTGGCCAAATGCTTGGACTAGGTCTTTCGGAGAGGAAAATTGGGGGCGTGATTTGTGAGCGCGGGATTCTCTGGGAGGGCCTTTCGGTCATGCATCTGGAAATGGTGTCATGATCATCAAAAAAGAAACTAATCGTACATCGGCAATGTATCACCACAATGAACACAATGAGGCACCATCCAAGGTCTTTCAAATGTTCCGAAGTGTATTTGGCAGTATACGGAGACTCAAGTTCCAAATCTGCTGAATGCTGGGTCGGGTATTCTGCTTGAAGGTGACTTGAATGACAGCCAAAAAGTACAACACATTCTGAAAGAGAGAGCGGCACATGAGCCAGCCTGCCTCTGGTACGGGGAAACATTAGGGTCGGTTTGGGTCACCATCCATCTACACGCGACTGCGCCATTCAAAGCTTCAAAAAGAATAGCACAGCTGCCGCACTGGCGTACAGAATCTGAGTCGTTCATCAGCAGACCGGACACGACAAAAAAGCGGCTTCCTGCTCAAAGAATAGTAAATAAGGTAGACAAGTACGAACCGACGACAAAAAATACGGCAATCCCAAGGCCACTCCGCCTAGTCCGATTCCCTTGACCCAAGCAAAGGTCATAAGCGGCGCGCCCAAAAGTGACCCCACCGTCTTGACCAACATGACGACGCTGTAGTCCTGTTGTGCGTTGTTGCACGTGCGGCTCGGTCCGTCCCGGACGAAATCTCGATCCGGTTGAGAATCACCGTCGGCAATGGACGGAGAAGGAGACGATGAGTGGAAGGCGGTCGCCGTTATTGGTGCGGATTCGACTAAAGACATGGTAAAAACCGGGAGGGCTGAGCCAAGAGCGTATACAATAAGAGCTGCTCCATCCGGTGGGTCAGTGGATTCTTTTGTGCATTTTCGTGGCTTATTCTGGATGCGCGGCAGAGTGGAAACCCTCGGAGTGGGAGGGGAGTGAGATGATAGAATAGAGAAGGCTTACCACACATCAGCAGCCCCACTGTCCCCGCCGCCGCAATGCTCAGAGCACCCAAGATGGACACTGCCAGGCTGATTTGTGCGCCGCTGTAGTTCAGGCGCACCTCCTTTCCCGGCATGCGCTTCAGCAGTGTTCTCATAGTCATAGGGATGACGAGAGCGAGCAGCGTGATGTTGACAGCTGCCTTGATGGACAGCAGATATCCAACATGCTCGAACTTCCAGTCGTACCGCTTAGAAGTGTACTGTGGCAGGAGATGTGTATTGGAGGAGGCGAGTGCGGGAAGGAAGAAGCCCCCAATCAGGTGGATTTGGAAGTTGTGGCGGCCGACTACCAAGCGTGCAATCGTTCTAACGGGTGCAAACAGACGCACCGAAAGTCGTGTACGCTTGTTGGGACCTACAGCCGATATAGGGTCTGAACCAAGGAGGGATTCCCCTTCGGGGCCGTCGCTATGCCCGACGTCATCCGGAGAAGTCTTGCTGCGCTGAGATACCGTGGTAGGGAGTAGATAGATTGTAGGCAGTGTCGCGACAAAGAAGCCGATGCTCAGGTAGAACGGAAGCCAAATATCGCGGGACATAGCCAACGAAGCCAATGATGGTCCAAAGAGCGATATAACATAGTTGACTGACGAGACATAGGCGATGTAAGATGTCCTTTTAGCGTATGAGTGATAGGCGTAGTATAAATCAGGAATTGCATGCTCGCCTTTGGATGAGATCATCGGTCAGGTCTGTCACCATAGCGAAGATGGTCGATGTCAGGACGCAATCGTGACCGCCGAGAATTGTGAAAAAAGGCCCTGCAACCATCGCCTCGACCGAAAATGCTCCATCAAGCCGACCTGAGCACCATGTTACTTATCCGCCACAAGAGGCATGTGTAAACAAACAGCTGCTAGCCTTGGCCGGAGAGCGCTTGAGTGTCAGACTTACCAACAAGTACAACCCAGGCTACCAAACATCCAAACCCAACCGCATTGAGCGCCAGTACAACCTTTCTCCCGAACCTATCCCCTACCCATCCCAACGGCAACGTCACCGCAAGATCGATCCCAACGACCAGCGTCTCGACCACGCCCTGCAGCCACGCCAGCCGCTGTTGCACCTCCTTGACCTTGCACATCGACTCCGGGATCTCGGCGCCGGGCCGCTTTGGCAGCACCGACGGGTCGTGCTTCTCGTAGTAGGCGCGGCAGTACCTCAGCTCGACGGCACGGTTGAGCGGCAGGCTAAACAGTCGTGTGCCCATGGTTGTGAACGCCAGCAGGAGCAGCAGCGTCCAGAGCCCGCGCCGGTTTATGCGGCGTCGACGATGCTGCCGGCCTGGGAATAATTGGAAGACGCGAGCGGTTTCCTCGTCTTCACCCTCATGAGCACTAGTCGATGCATGCTGCGCGTTGCTGTCTTGGCGAAGAAAGAGGGCCTCGTCCGGGGTGGAACGGTCCCCGCCGGTGGCCGTCATGATCGTAGGCGCTATCCTCGTAGTAAACCGATAAGCTCAGCGTGGATGATAGGACTCGTAAATCATCGGCGACGAAAAGCACGAAACGACGTCAAGGACGTTCGAGGCGTTGAGCTGCGATAAGCGTTGCGATAAGTACTGCCCAAAGCGGAAACTGGCCTAGATGTCGACCGTCGACCGTCGCAGCCCCAGAAGCAACAGGCTAGCGAAAGCTTATGTTATTGTAACATTAAGCGACTAAGATGACAAAACGCACGTCTGCGCATCATAGCGGTACACATTGCCCCTGGTCCGATCTCGTCTCGGCGGCCCTGGGAGCTGGCGCCTCGATCTCTGGGAAACTGGGCCTATCACCATCTTGCATTTGTACCCCGCCAAATGCCTTCTTGTCAGTGCTTCATTGGCCGAATGACCTTCCTATTGGCTTTCAGGCCCGATCATCTCACCGCATAACTGCATATCAAAAGTGGAGGGTGGTGATTGAGGGGAGCTGTTCCGGCCTCGAGAGAGCTGCGCAAGAGCACAAGAGACCATTTGGTATGTGGCTCGAGTAGCGGTACGTCAAAAGGCGAGGCATCCAAAAGCAAATGCGTCAATTTCAAAATCTATGCTGAGGTCATTACCTGAAGAGCTTTACATCCCACGACCGCAACCGACAAACTTCGCCCACTGGAGCAGCCATCACATCCTTGTTTCTTCCATCTCAATTACAACCAAGCTGCCCCCATGAAAGATAAGTACTGATCAGCTGAACGAAGACAAGGTAAGCTGCATTCGCTCTTCACATTCTTAATTTCTTCCGTCTCGAGACACAGAGCCAATCTCTACTCCGATCCGCATCCACCTGCACTCCCAACTTACGGATGCCCAACGCGAACTAAAGCAAAACGCGACAAGGAAAATCAAACCAAAAAAAAGAAGAAAAAAAAAAGAGAGAGGATTTACTGATTCGTGCACATCAATGTGGTATAATGAAAACACGCCCTAGTGTGAGACAACAGAGGAAAAGGAAAATGACATCCTTGCTCCGCCCATGCTCGCTATGAAAATGGAAAACAGAAGAATTGAATCGCGTTCCGGGTGGGTTGTCCGGAGAAAAACGCCTGCCTGCGCCGGAAGTGTATTTTTTTAAAATCAAGCCTTACGGAAGAGGGGAATGTGCCCACGCCACGACCCATCGGACAACGATAGAATCAAGGAGATGTGATCACTCAACCCTCCATTAGGGTCTTGGGAGTGTTTCCAAGCAGCTCTAGGCATCGTCGCGCCAGGCTGACGACCTCGCCTTCGCCGTCTTCATTGTCCTCATCGTCCGACTCGATGTTGCGATCCGCGATGCTCTTGACCATCGTGACAATCGAGCTCGATTTGCCGATAAGGTTGAGCAGCCTGGAGTCGTCCGACTCAAGGAGCTGCAGCAGTGTCCAGATCGCAATGTGTTGGAACGTAGGGTCTCCACTGTCGAGGAACCTGGAAAGGTAGCCGTGAATGCCGCCATTGGGCTCGTTCCAATTCTGCAAAAAGATGGTGTAATCGCCCACTGAAACTCCGTTAGCTAAACGACCGCACTTTTCTCGAGGAACGAACAACATACCCTTCGATGAGAGATTGCCAAGAGCAGCAGCACTGTTGCCCTGCACTTCAATGCTGTCCGACTCCGTGAGGGGAATAAGCACGTCAAAGACGCCAAGGTTCAGAAGATGAGGCTTCAATTCATCGCTCAAAGCAAGCACAGCGACGGCAGCAGTCATTTCCGACTGGACAGTCAATGGCACGTTCAGGACCAGCTGCTTACACTTCTGCACAGCGCCAGCCTCCAGCACCAACTGCTTGTTGCGATCCGAGCTTGCTGCAAGGTTGCGGAGGGTGGAGATAGCGTGGCATTGAATTTCCTCGTTCTCCGTGGAACCGAGGAGATCGACCAAAGGCCCAAGGAATCCGGCATCGATGATAGGAGACTCATTAGAGGGGTGGATGGAAATGTTGCGGATACAAGCAACTGCGGAAAGGATGAGAGGGAGGTATGACGATTGGAGCAGACGAAGGAGAGAGGGCAGTCCGCGAGCCCGAACGATCTCCAGCTGGTAGCGCTCGTCTGATGCGAGATTCCGCAGCGCCAAAGCCGCCTGGCACTGAACCTTAGGCGACGAAGAGTCCATAAGATGTACCAGCGACTGTACGAGACGGCTTTCGGTCTGCGCCAGCCTCTTCCGGTTCTGCCCATCGACAGCGATATTGCTGAGAGCCGTTGTGCAGTAATACTGGACGTCCACGTCGGGGGAAGAAAGCAGTTGGACAAGGACAGGTATCGCTCCCGCGTTGACAAGCTGTTGACGGTTGTCGTCTGTTGAATTGTTAATACCATTTCGATTTAAAATTAGGCGACACCTTCAAATTCATACCAGAGTGCGTCATGTTGAGAAGTGCACCAGTAGCGTTCCGCTGAACCCGCATGTCTCTAGACTTCGCAAGTCTAGTGAGCGGAGGTAGAGCTCCTGACCGAGCAATCTTTGCTTTGTTTTCCTCATGCGTTGCCAAGTTTGTGATGCAGCCGACAGCGTTGCATTGCACCTCCACGTTCGGCGAGTTCATCTGCTTGATGAGCGGACCAAGACCGCCGAGTTGGACGATGCAAACTTTGTTCTCCGCTGCGAGCTGTTAGCGTATGAGAGATCTACGAGCGATGGCGACGTACTGTTGACGGCGAGATTGCCTAATGCCGCGCTTGCCGCCCGCTGTACTTCGATATCGCTGTTCTGGAGAAGGAAGAGGATCGGCTCGAGCGTGTCGCGATCGACCTCTCTGACATCTTTTCGCAGGAGGTCTGCCGTTAGCATACGTAGACAACGTCAAACAAATGGAAGCGACGAGCAGCTACACACCTCGTTCTGTTATCTCGGCGAACGTTAAGCTCGCGCTCCGCTGCAGGTCGATGTTGTCAGAGTACACGAGCGTGCTCAAGGCGCGGAGAGGATCGCCGGAGAAGAAGTCGGTCTCGGCTCTCTGCAGAGGCTCATCAGCAAGGTGTCGTCAGGCAGGCGGTGGGTTGAGGCAGCCGTGGGCCGTCACGCACGTTCTCGAGATAGCCAAGCAGGTCAGCAACGGCCTCCCGCTCACTGTCGGCGAGCACAGGATCGTACAGCCCATCCTTGGAGCGGCCTGGGAGGTGGTCAGAAGCAAGGCGTGGATGCGGCGGGCAGCAGCGGGGACGCACCGCCGCAGCAAGAGCTGAACAGCTTGGAGCAGTAGCCCGATAGACCCATCTTGTCGTCGGGGCCTCTGAGGCCGATGACGCTGGCTGGGGATCGTGTCTCGGTTGGCAGAGGCAGACTCGGGCGATGGGCCGCGTGCTGAGCGACGCGGGCGGGCGAAGGGTATATGCAGCGGAGGGCGGTGAGTTGGTTGGACGATGGATAGATACAGCGAGGCTTGAGCGTGTTTGCGATCGATGGCTGGCTCCGGCAAGCTCTCGACGGCCGCCAAGGGTCTGCTCTGGCGGCTGGCTAAACTCCTTTCGCGGCTGCCGCGAGCACCACGGGGCCAGCACGCGCCCACGACTGCCGCGCCGGTGCGTGCGGGTGCGCGTGAAATTATCACCAGAACCGCGCTCCTCGCCCGAAAACACCCAGATTGTCGTCGCAAAGCGGAGCCGTCGCGTTGGTCGCCCCATCGCCGTGACGTCGCGCGCCGCCGTCCGTTCCATGCCAACTGGAGGCGGTGCCCACGTGAGGGCGCTGGGAATGTCCGCCTGCCGCCCAACCCGCTCGCCCAGCACCGGCCGGCATGCTATAATAATCCTGAGACGCTGCTGTGCGCCGCCGTTTGCTGCAGATCGCCCGCCTCGCCTTTGCGCAATGTTTCTGGGCTGTGCTTCACGACATCGCCAATGCTGTCAATGCCTGCCAGCGCATGTGCCCCACTGCATGAAGGGTCTGAGTCTCCAGCGCACGTGTGAAGTCAGCGCAGCGCGGATCCGGCTGCACAGTCGCGTCTCTGAGGCGCGGCCCGCAGCGCGCTGGGCTGTTTGGGCAGCACCAAAGTCCTTGCTTCTGATCTGCTGCAGGGCCGCGGAAGCAGAGTGACGCGAGCCGGACGTGGGAAGTCGGATCTGCGTGCGATGGCCCAGGCAGGTAGAGTGACGCTGCTTAAGTCACTAATGCTCCCAGCCACAGTAGGATGCAAAAGATTCGATCCGCCTGCGCCCTGCGAAGGATGCTGCACTCTGCCTACTTGAACGGGCAGATGAAGCATTTATCCGGACGCAGACGCGAGCTTTCAACCCAGACAAATGCATCCAGGATTCCAGCCACAGGGTTCAGCTACCCACGTCTCCGTAAGACAGATACAGGAAGGCTCGAATCTTTTAGCAACCCTCCGTGAGGCAACGCGCCATCCAGCGGCGCGCCAAGGCCATTACCTACGGCAGTGCTCCGTATGGCTGCAGTGTGCCTGCTTGGCATTGCCCCCGGCGCGTCCGGGGCTCGCCGGCTTTCGGAATCATAAAGAGCCGCGAGCGCCGCCGTGCGCAGGGCCCGGTGTTCAGCGCAACACCCTGCAAAAAAGTCTGCGACGCAGCTGGTAAACTACTTTTTCTCTTGTGCTGTTTGCTCCCTGCTTCTGCGCTACTGCGACGTCATCCGCATCCCAGGGCGCGGTGTTACGAGCATAGGACAACTCTCATCCCACCGCATCGCCTACGCAGATGCAGTGCTGCCGGCTTCCTATTCGCTGAGCCCCACCCTGCGCAGCCTGCAGCTTAGCCCCGGCCTCGCCGCCGGCCACCACCCACAAGCTTCAGAGTAATCCGCCAGCTTTTGCTGATTCACTGCGTGGGGGCGCCGCCGAACTTTTATACTCCGCTGCCTGTCGCGACGCCTCCTCCAACAAAGAAACCCACGAATCCCCCCAGTATTCAGCAACTCCGCGGTCGAATGGCCCCAGCGGAGGACTCTCCGACTTTTCAGAAACTCAGGCTCAACACCCGCGCCTCCCCGAAGCCTATACCCTCCGCCTTCGCCTCGATCAAACGCAACGATGGCGAGCACCCCGGCAGCCCGTTCCCCGAGCTGGACGATAGCCTCTGGCCCCATGAGGACAGCGCTGTTGCCCTGACCGACTCGGAGCTCGCCGACAATGCCTTCCCGAGCGACCATGAGGGCATGTACATCCCAGACAAGCGGTCATGGATGGAGCGCAAGAAAAGCGATCAGTACATGCTCTCCGGCAGTTCGCGGTGCTCGCCGTCGCTGGAGCAGGCGTTCAGCCAGCGCCATCGCGCCATCAGCTTTGCGCCGAAGGTTACTCTAGATGGTGGTGACCGCTTCCCTATGGATGCGCCCCTTCCCAAGCCTGATTCCTATGTCAGTCTGAAAAATGCGAGGCCAGGAGGCGCAGCTGTTGAAGAAGGCCACAATGACCACGGGGCGGTTCACTTCCGGAACAACAGTGAAACGGACAAGGCACGCTACGACGCGCACACTGGAGAACCTATGGACATTCGTCGTCCAGGGTTGCCATATCGGACAGGTCAGTCTCGCCATCCTTTGCTACAGGAGACGGTGGACGATCTAGCCAAGGACGCCGAGTTAGAGGAAAATGATCGAGTGGCTTCCCTCACTTCTGGAACTACCGTGTCCACAAACGATGGATCGCTTACCCCGCTCGACGCTTCAGCCGACTACCTTCAATCTCCTCTGGCTGCCTCTTCGCCGATCGACTTCGCTTCTGCACACAGCTCTTATTTCCCCACATCGAGGCGGACGAGCAGTGTGAGATCTAGGAGTTATTACTCCGACAAAGGAAGTCTGCGACGGAGCAGCCGACGGACCTCGACTCGATCCGGCAATTCTTCCATGTCCCCTGCTAGTGCGTTCCTGTCGCAGTGGGGTAAGGAAGAAGCTTCGTCAGTCATCGAGCCGGATGACGAGGGCCAAGAGATCCCTGACCATAGCGGATACTTCATCGGAAAGCAGATTGGTTTCGGAGGCTTCAGCGTGGTGAAAGAGGTGTCGACGATCCAGGACGGTGTGAAGATCATTCGGGCCGTGAAAATCGTACGGAAACAGGTCACGGGAAAGGATGAAACGGAGAACGAGAAGCTGCAGACGGAGTTCGAGCATGAAGTCGAGATCTGGAGATACTTGAAGCATCCCTACATTCTACCTCTGCTGACCGTTTACGATACCCCATTTGCTACTTTTTGTATCACCAAAATGAACACCGGCGGCACGCTTTTCGATCTTATCCGCGCGAATCGCAAGACCGGCAATCCTGCTTTGCCCTCCAAATTGGCGAAGCGCTACCTATACCAGCTTGCCTCGGCTCTCCGTTACTTGCACGAAGACGTTCATGTCGTGCATCGCGACATCAAGCTCGAGAATTGCCTGCTCGATATGTCTGATCCGGACGCGAAGACGGAAGGTGGCAACGTTCTCGTTTGCGACTTTGGCATGGCCGACTTCATCACAAACGAAAATCGAAACATGCCGTCCCCCCTGGAAGAATCTGCCTATGGTAACGTCGGTCCCTCGGATACCAGCACCTGCGTCAACGGTAGCTTGGACTACGCCTCGCCAGAACTATTGCACGCTCGAACACCGCTGTACTCCACTGCAGTGGATATGTGGGCGTACGGGGTTATCGCGTATACATTGCTCACAGGCAAACGGCCCTTCAGCCACAACTTCCAGCCAGCCCTCGTCATGCTCATCACTAAAGGTGAGTGGGACGAGGAGGCGCTGCGGGAAGTCGGGGCTGATGAGGATGCGATCGAGCTCATCCGTGGGTGCCTTGAGATGGATCCTCAGCTGCGGTGCACCATTGCCGACGTGTTGGAATGTCCCTGGTTCGACGGCTGCAGTGAGCTTTACGAAGATGTACGCCGCGAATGGGTAGACTCGACCTGATTGGGTGTTCCTTCCACGCCATTCCCGGCGGATTTTCAGCACAAGTTACCCGCTCTCGGATTCTCGTAAATTTTCTTTGGAGTTTTGTTCCCGGTCACTGTTGGCGCGAAAGCGTTTGGATCCGGACGCAAAGTATTGATACCCTACGATACCCTTTCCTTGGGTCCCGTTTTTCACCTCTTGCTCTGGACTTCTGCGATGTGCGTTTTGGCATCATTTCAACGTTCAAGCATCTTCCTTGTTCGATTACGTCTACGAGGATTTTCTGTGAGGAGCTTTTCTGTTTCGTCTGCGGCGTGGACACTCGTGGTTGCAAGGTTTTTGGGTTGGTCAAGAAACGACGGATCTTCGGTCAAGTAGTGCAGGTGTTTGAGGGGTCACTGCACTTTCTTTGCAAGTGTAAGCTTTGGGGACGCATTTGCTACTGATGTCCATAGTGGTACGCCTGAAGGCTACTGATTGCACTGCTACGATATGAACGGTCTTGTAACTACATGGTTGTTAGGTCAAAATTGATTCTATCGAGAGGATGAGAATGCTCCGTTTCCGGGCCCGCTGTTCAAGCTTCTGCCGGACCCTGAACCAGTGGACCAGCTCGGTGGATTCCGAGGTCAGCAGCCGTGGCAACTGAGAATCTGCGGGGCTCTCTCCGCACGTCGGCGAGTCAGTCAGAGGAGGCCGCCTTGTCTGTCTTGATCGGGTCGCACAAAGGCATACTGCGCCTGATGACATCAGCGGCGTTCATCCCGCCAGCGGCGAGGCAGAACGCCCGCCTCAGCACCCCGCACACACGCAAACGACTGACCCGGGGAGCCTGTCAGCTCACACCCCAGCCGCTGTCGTCGTGGTAAGCCTTGCGATGCCGGGTAATATAACTGCTGGTCCATGCCCACTTTCCATTGCTGTAAGCGTGCTCCCTCTGCATCTCACCATCAGCCTACCGTGACGCGACTGTGGTGTCTTCATCGCCAACACCCTCAGTTTTCACAAGGAGCCAAGACCAAGTGTGTAAGTGGCGCATTCCTGCTAACCCCAAGGCGGGACGAGCACTTGGCCGACTTCTTCACCATCAAGCTGGAGATGCTTCCGATCCTTTCCGCCAACCCACCCCATGCCCGACCACGTTCTTGACAAGGCTGATACCGTCTTATTCTTGACAGCGCTGACCCTCGACTGGCCTAGAGGAACCCCAGACTGCGAGGGCGACGAAGCAAACGCCGAAAACGGGAAAGACCTTGATCAGAAATCATGGGTGAATGTACTGCCGAAGACAAGAGGCTCTGCTATGTGCCGATGCCGTCGCTCGGCCATGAATTGGGCATCCTATTCGGCTTCATCGGTATGTTTAGCGCTGCACCTGCCACGAAGCAAGTGGCGACTTCCCCTATGCCGTTGTTTCAGAGCTCGAGTCCCCACCAACTGACAATCGCACAGCTCTGATGCTTGTCTGCATGCTCGCGTACGGCTTTGCCTGGCAGATTGGCAACAGGCGCTCCCTGCGCAAAGAAGAAGAGCGCATCGCCGCCCTGCGTGCATCCGGCCACCTGAAGGACGAGAAGAGCTCGGCCGAAAGCGGCGTCGCCGGCCCACGACCATAGTTGCACCGAAGCGGCCTCTACCAGGGAGGCAAGTCTGGGTGGTCGCTCTGCGGGGTGTCGGTACTCTTGTCGTTGTTTTCGCATGTCGGCGGGTGCGGCTGGCCAGGGCTCTCCCCAATACCGCCGGAGATGGCTCGTCACCCACAATCTCCGCTTCAATGAGGACCCTTCCCGAGCCTTGCGCAGACCCGATTGCGCTCACATACGCACATGTGCTCAAATGAAGTCGCGGCCGGCCCGTTCCGTTCATCTGTGTCTTTCTGTAGTCGGTACCTACCCTAATAATGATTCCCCCTTTTCTCTACCGTTTTCGTGCTCGCTCTGCATGCCGGGCGACCGGGCGACCGGGCGATGCTGCGAGATTGGGATGCTCCGCTCTAGGCCAGTGTGGGAGCAGCGTGAGCTCTTTCGGGCTAAAGGGTGCGGCGTGGTGATCGGAAGGATGGGCGTGAGCAGACCAACGGCGACTTGGCGGTGTGGTCGGCAGCAAACGACGAGAGGAGCTGAGTCTGTGGTGGCGAGTCAAGGTCAAGAGAGTTGAGCAAGCGACCGTTTGATGCGCATCACACATGCTGCATGAACAGGCTCCACACGGCGCCTTCCCACGTGCCGATGCCTCCACTCGCCACATCACCTGCATGGCGGTGCACGTCCTCCCACCATCACCAGCGCCAAACCGTAAGGCCACACAGGCACACCAAGCCATTGTATGACGATGTTGCCACGCCGAAGAAGCACGAGCCTGGACCCTGACCACTGCCATCCCGTCTCCACTCGCCAGCTCCACCCTTATCTCCAGCTCGGCAATCCCGTTAATTGTTGAACCTTGAGTGCTTCCTTGCTTGCGCCCGCGATCGGCCACTATCCTTCTCTTCGCAGCACACACATGCGCACCTCCACTAACTATGCCGGGTGCCCAAGACGGGGCGCCTCGCTACGAAGCGCTGCAGCCTTGTGTCGAGGAGGAGCCCAATGCCAAGCAAATACAGACTGTGTTCCCAATTCTGCCAATTTCCCGGCACTGTCTTGTAGCTTCTATGGTCTATTCTTTTTCCCTTGCTTCGAAAAAGAGTGCCGAAGGAAGTACGGGCGTGGTCACCGAGAAAATACGGCCGGCAGCCACCAAAAAAAGTAAAAGAAAACGACATTTGCGACGACAAAGAGCCCACTTACAATAGTGCGACGAGCAGGTTCCTTTAGTGCAGCGCAAGGGCTCTCCCTCGCCATCACTTGGCGCTTTTTTGACAGCAACCGGACTCCCCCACCAGATCTGCCCCTGGAACGCGCCATGGATTCTTCTCCTCTCTCTGTTGATTTATTTTTGGGTACAGGGGCGTGGTGCGAATTCGTGCGGTGATGCATGCCATGTGCTGCTGAGGCGGCCCGTCGTCGTCGCCCTGTCTCACTTTGCTTTTGGACGGTGTTTGAGAAGGTCTTGTGTGATGGACGGTTACGTGCATGTGGCTGTGCCTGTGTCCTCTTCACCACCCCAGCTTTGCGGAATTTGCCTTCTGAACGCGCCGGCAGACTTGGCTTTGATCGGAGACCTACCACAACAGGGAGTCCGCCCGCAACCCAGCCGGCAACAGATACGTAGTACGTCGTCGTAAACTCTACGTCTAAAAATAAGATCTCGCACCTGTCCGTACGCATGTGCCATGCAGCGGCCCGGAGGCGTGGTAGAAACAATGAAGAAGCCAGTCGAATAATCCTGCGCCACGCTCTCACAGTGATGGAATTCTGGAAGAAGCCGCCATGGTGTACCATAATGCTTGCTCCATAGTATTGATAATGCAGAGAAGTCTAGCTATAGCAACAAGAATAACACAACAAGTGACAGTAAGATGCCGAATCATGCCATTGACGTATTCCACTATGGTGGATCATAGACGTGAGTGATAGTTCAACGAAAGCAACTCTACACGCTATGACAAATTCAAACCCAAAAAAGTATAGAAAACAAGACCCCACTGTGAGAGATAACTTTAACACGGCGCGTCGGGCATAAGGAGAGAAACCCATGACCTATCGCAAGCATGCGATACAGGCGCCGTCCCTTCTATGAGTGGCCCGTCAGATAAACGCCGTAACGCCAAACACATGAGGTAGCTCAGCAGCGAAATGCCCAAGGTGTGGTGTCTGGCTCGCAGAGGAGTATGAGCCACAGACGGCGGTTTGGGAAGATCAAGGATGCGTGTCGTAATAACAAATACAAGGAAAATGTCATAACAGTGCGATGGAGGAGGGCTAAGCTTTGTCGTGTGCTGCACCTTGGAAAAGGGAAGGAGCGAACAGGATGAAGGACCGAGCTTCTTGCCTGCAGTGGTGTGGTGCGCCTGAAATGAAAACGGGCCGTCCGAGCGAATGCAGGACGGTGATCTTTGACCAAGGGAAGTTACGCTCTCCGTGGCAGGAAATTGCCGGACAATATCGAACGTCCGTGATGGTTCCGGCAACCACCAGCAGTGGCTTGTCCACGGCCGTGAGTACGAAGTAACGGATGGCGCAACAAGCCAGCGCTATAGCTCTGAAGCAGGACCCGTGAGGTATATGACTGCTCGTGTAACTGCGGCAGTCCGGGCATGGCGGACTAGTAAAGAAGCTAGAAGCAAAGCGGTAAATGCGGTCGGTTGGGCAGGCGTTTCATAAGGGCAGGGATCGAAGCGGCCGCGACTCTTAGAAGAGGATTTGATGCCTAGGTGCGTTTAGCGCTTGCTGAGGAAGACGGTTTGTCTCGGAACAAGTGAAGATTTACCTCTGTAATGCGTATTCCAGGCTGATGTCACTCAGCTCCGCGTCGTCCGGAATCTCGTCCATGACCGGCACCAGGCCAGCAAACTTGTCACCGCCACGATACGCAAGGATTGCGGGGACGCCGGCGACATGCATCTCCGCGTCTTCGTAATGGAATTTGATGAACTTGACCATGCCATGTCTCCGGGCGAGAGTGCGCAACGCATCCTCTACCATGGTGCTGATCTCGGACTGGAGTCGGTCAGTGCATGTATCAGAGAGAACGGAACAGACACCGACCTTATCGTCATAGATGAAGACCACCACGGTGGTGGCGGATGCAGTCTTCTCAATGGCCTCCAGGTAGCCGTCTGCGTCAACCTGCACGAGGCGGCCATAAGCCCTAGAGCCAGGGCTGCTGGTCCGCGATCTCGAGCGGGACAGAGCACGCTGGCCCTTGGGCTGGCTCTGGAGCTCGCGCAGCCTGTTCTCCCTCCACCGTGCCAAGAACTCATCCTCGCTGCTGCTGGCAGCGCTCTTCTCGCTGAAGGTAGTATTGGCGCGGTTCTTCCTCACGGCGTCTGCTTTCTTCTCGTCGCTGCTGCGGAACAGCGAGAAGCGCTGGGACTTCTTGGCCTGCTCAAAGGCCTGGGCGTCGGCGATGACGCCCTTAGGGCCGGTGTTGGCGTCGGAGCGCACATTGGGAACGGTGTAGCGAGAACGCATTGTGTCTAGGTCGACGGTGTCGTCGTGGCGGTGGTAGTCGTCGTCGTCGTCGGAGTACTCGCCCTTTTCAAAGAACTGCTCGAGAGGCGATTCGTGTCCGGAGTCCAGGTCAGAGTCGTCGGCGTCTTCAGGGTGCCGGTTGGAGTGGTCTTTGTCTCGGATGAGCTCGTTGAATTCTTCTTGAGCGGCGTTCGACATGGCGAAAGGGGAAAGCCTGAGCTTTCAGAGGGGCGGCAAGCTTATAACGGCAGTGAGAGCAGGGTGGAGGACGGCGTAGGCCCGTTCGCGGCGACAGGGTTGGTCTGTGGCTGGAGGTGATGACAGCGGGCACGGCGCGTCGGAAGTCGCTGAGTGGGCAGGCAGTGCGAGGATCTGTTCTGTGCTCTGGTCGGGGTTTCAGCCAGGCAAGTGCTCGAGAGAGAAGGCCCAGGCAGTGCGCGCTAGCCGGGGTGCCCCACGTGCAGCTTCGAGCGTTGCGTCCGACATAAGTAAGGCTGAGGGCTGTAAATGGCTCCGGCCGAGGGCTGCGACGTTGACCGGCCAAAGGGGCAGAGGTTGAAACGCCCAAGAGCCCGGCTGCGGGGATCAGGCCCAGCCGCCCACCGCGCCAGACGCGCAACGCCGGCTCGTAACGGTTGTCGCGCGTCGTGCTGCACGTTGCTCCTCCGTCCGCACTGGCCGCTGTCAACAAGACAACAGCGTCAGGGCGCCTGCGCCCGAGCCTCACCACCACCTCCAGCCCAAATTACGAGCGGCTCCTCAACGGCGCGCGCTACCAAACACGGCACGGGTTACATCATGCCACTCGCATGTCCTCATGATCTGCCCTCGCCAGCCCGCCGATTGTTGCAAACCGCCGGAGGTCGCGCGCTGGCCCGCCCCCCGTCGTGCGGCATCCAAGGCAGCGCCCACGGCAAAGCCCAGAGCGTCCCTGCGTGTGCATGACAGATCGTCTCCCAACCCCGGCACTTAGCATACGGGCGACTGGGTTTGCTCGCCTGTCCGCCGCCTTCCGATACGGCACCTCGCAGCCGCCCACGCTAGCTGCCGGGGTCCCTGCCTATGCCCACCTTCTCGAGCCCATTCGCTGGATCACCGACTACGTCTTGTATTGTATGGCATTGAACTCAGATTAAATGCATGCTAGCCAACCGCAATGGACACCTCACCATAAGCCACCACCTGTATAGGAGCCGAGTAAAGAAAAGGGAAGAAAAAAGTACTAAGAACATCTCTTGAGAGGAAAAAGACTGCCGAACCGTCCGGGAAATGAGCACTTCTCGACCGAAAGAGCGAGGGATATCGGTGCCCGTTGCCTTGCGCCTTGGTGAAAGAATCCCGTACGTGATGCGCTTGGAGGGTTCGGATGACGGTAGCTGAAGGTACAGGGAATCGCAGCTTTTATTCCAAAGCAGAAAAAAGTAAAGAAAAAAGCGTACCGCCGCCACTGAACAGCGTGGGCCGAAACCACCGACCCGACCCAGACGTCCCACCCGTGTCGAAGAGAAGAAGAAAAAATTAGAGCCGTTTAGGAGTGTACAAGCCGAGACCAGTATGCTCGCCAGTTACTCGTTTGTAATATCGTGCGTAATAGTGAGAAAAGCCGCGTATGATACACACAAAGTATGTTAGCGAGCTTCCCTGTGTGTGCGGTGCGTGAGCGCAGGTAGGTGAGCCACTGTCGGGTCTGCTGGTGCCCGGGGTATTTGGCGCCCGCAACAATCGTCGATTTAAGAGTTGGGACGGTTTTACGCCCAGATGCGGAGCTACGGAGCAAATTTAGCCATGTTGCAGGTTCCATAAGATACGGGTCAGCACTCACCATCGAGTCCCAGGATCCCGTGCAAAGACTCATGGCGTCGTTGCTAACTCCCAAGCAAGAAACACGATTGTCGTGGCCTTGCAGAGTTCCGACCTTCTCACCGCGAAGAACATCCCACACCTGATTCAGAGTTAGCTTGTGCCTAATATTAAACTTTTCGGCGCAAACTTGTACTGACCTTGCACTCGAAGTCGTCGTAGCCCGCGAACAGCAGCCTACCGGAGACGGAGAAAGCAACAGACGTGATGCCACACACGGGCTCACCAATCTGAAACATGTGTCAGCACTTCCGAACAAATCTCATGCCCAATCCGGCACGTTCGAGCGAGGCTTCATCTTACGGTGTAACTTTGCAGCTCGCGGTCGGCACGGATATCAAACAGACGGCAGGATGCGTCATCGGAACCGGTGCCGAAAGCATTGCCGTTAGGGAAGTACTGGATGGCGTTGATGTCCGAGTCGTGTGCCGCAAAAGTCTGGACACACTTCTGCTGACGGATATCCCAGAGCTTGGCAAAAGCATCGCAGGCACCGGACACGAACTGGTTGTTGTCGAGCGGGTTGATAGACAAACTCATGACATCGCCGAGGTGGTCGGCGAACTCGTGGATTTTCGAGCCCGTCTCAAGATCCCACAAAACGCAAGTCATATCACCCGACGAGGTAAGGATGCGCCGGTCGCTGATGAACCGACAGCAGCTGAGGTAGCCAGAGTGGCCAGAGAGCTCACGCGCGACGCGAGTAGGGCCTTCCCGGGCGGACAGGTTGTAGATGGAGCAGATGTTGTCGAGACCACCGCAGGCGACGAAATTGCCGCTGGGCGAGTAGGCGCAAGTCATCACCCATGACGACCGCAGCGGGATGGCGTGAACCTTGTTGGTAGTGTAAGCGTCCCAGATGATGAGTTTGCCATCTTGCGACGCGGAGACGAGGTGCCTGCGGTCCGTCGACCAGTGCATGGCGTAGATCTTGGCCAAGTGACCCTTCAAGGTCCGCTTGGTCTTCATCGTCAGTCGGGGCAGCGCCTCAACACGCTGGCGGGCGACATCGCGGACTGCGGCGATAATTAGCATGTGAGGCTCGGCTGGGCCATTGGCGCGGCGCGGACGCGGGCGAGGGTGGGCACATACGGGTGGTGTCCGCGAGCTCATCCTTCTTCCGCTTTATCCGGTCTTTGAGAGCCTCTGCATCGCGCCGTGCGATCTGGATCTTCTGCTGAATGCTCTCGGCATTCAGGTCGGCCATTGCGACGGGTGGGTGCTGGTGAATGGAGGAAGGTCAGGAGGAAGGGCGCGGCGTCGGCTGCGACGAGGCACGAAGATCCAGGGGCGGTTGCGACGGGCGGGCTTGCGATGCGGGCGGAGCGAGTGAATGAGCGACTGAAGGTGCGGTCCGCCAACCCGTTCGACGAGCGCGATATAGTTCGGGCGAGCCCTGGAAGTTGACGAGATTCGAGCTGTGGGCGAGCAAGGAAGGTTGGAGTTGAATCGAAGGGAGAGCGGCCGGCTGGAGGGTGCAAGTCGAGCGTTCGCTGCTTACCGTTCCTAGAAGACGCTAGGTCGCGCCCCCTAATTATTAACTACGCGAGAGTCGACGCTGCCGCTCTTGCGCGCTCACTTTATTCAGAACAGCAAGACACCGCCAGCACGCAGCACCCACGCAGCTCGGCGACGGTGCGACCGCTGCGGTGCTCGCGCCGTGCAGCATCCGCAGGCCCTTGAGGGGTGCCGGAGCGTGCAACAGCTTCGCAGAGCTGCAATGTCGGCCTCAAGAGCAATGGCGCTAACGCAGCCAAAGTGGGCCCGGCCGCCGCGTTCAGAAGCAGCCCACTCGCTGATTTTCTCTCACCCGGCCGTCGATCCCTACGCGGCACGGCGTCCGCATTCCCTCCTCCGTCGAACCTCGCTGCCGAAGCCAATCGCGCGAGAACGTCCCCTCACCACCGTCCCAGAGGATGGACCAGACTGCTGCCCGCTGGCTTGCCAAGGCCCTGCCGAAGGTCGAGGTACGCAACGAGGCCCAGAGCCCAGCCGCAACCCACTAGCGGCCCAGCGGAATCGTCCACCCGTCCCGGCTACCTCGGGCTGACTGTTCGCCGCCAGCTCCATGCACACCTAAGCGGAAGCATCGATCGCGACTGTCTGCACGAGATTTGGACACGGCGGAAGCAGGCAGACGACCGCTTCGATCTGCATGACCCCCTGGACGCCATCCCGCCCGGCAAGGTCGACTACGACCTCAACACGTGAGCCGCTTTTTCCTCTTTGCTGCATCGAGCCCGTTGTGGGGTCAAATGAGCTTCTGCATGGGCGCGCTGAGCTCCCACACCTGCCTTCGCTTGGTAAGCCTCAGGCGCCCGTCACACGGCCCAGCAGGCCCCGGGAATGAGCTTCTATGCGCGCCCACAGGAATAGACGCTTCTGTGAGACCATGTGTGCGAAGACATGGGCACATCTGGGCTCGCTGTCGGCTTCAGAAGCGAGCGAAGCTACATCGCGCCACTCGCACGGCCGGATGACTGCTTCGGTCCTTTTCACAGGCGTGTTCTTCCTCTCCTCCGGTTGAACCTCCTGTATCTCCCCCTCATCACAAATATTTCGCAGCAACTGCATTCCAGTTTTCAGCTTCAATATGGAGCTCAAGATGCTTCTCTGCTAAGAGAGAGGGGCTGCCGCGGCTGACTGGTTTTAATGTAGCTTTTTCCCGCTGTTTTCTTCGTACATCTACAAGCTGTGCAGTGACGTTGAAAGTATTAAGTATGCCTGAATACTTCCAGTTTGACTGCAATAACTACTCACCAGCCAGATATTCCACACTCTCGGTGCTCGAGTCATTCCGTCAGGATAACGTCGTGCACTTGGAACTAAGGACGACGCCACGCGCCATTCCAGACCAGGGGATCACAAAGACGCAATATGTAGAGACGATACTCGCCTGCATCGAGGAGCACAATGCCCGCCCCTTGAACACAATGCATACAGGTCTTATCCTCTCCGTGGATCGCCGCAACTCCTTAGTCGAAGCTGAAGAAGTTGTCGGTCTGGCATTGTCATTCCAGTCGAGGGGCGTTGTTGGAATCGACTTGTGCGGCGACCCTGTAAAAGGCGATGTACGCATCTTCTCCGGGGTGTTCGCTAAAGCCAAGGCTGCGGGCATGAAAATCACTGTCCATTTTGCCGAAGCCGCTGCTTCCTCGACCGACACAGAGCTGTGGACATTACTGAACTGGTACCCGGATCGGATTGGACATGTCATTCATGTGAAAGAAGAAATCCGCAAGAGGATCATCGAACAAAAGATTGGAGTTGAATTATGCATCAGCTGCAACGTCCATGCCAAAATGATCACGGGAAGTTTCCAAGACCATCACTTTGGGTGGTGGAGAAATTCCGGCGTCGGGGTAGCGCTGTCAGTAAGTGATAAGCCATACTGGACGGCGTTTTCAGGCGATGAGTTGACGTTCGCGCTCTAGACGGACGACGTCGGTGTCTTCTGCAGTCCTCTTTCCGAGGAGTATTACCTGGCAATCACACATTTCAACTTGAGCAGAGAGGATGTCAAAGAGCTGTGTGAAGGTGTGGTTGATATCATCTTTGCGAGCGACGAAGAAAAATCCCGACTGCGGAAGCTGTATGCATCTTGGGACGGATGGAAGTGAGCGCTTGAGTAGCTACTGCCATTTTGCGGGAGACCAAGGAGGAGGACTGCGAGCTGTTGGATGCAATAAGAAGCTTGCAGTGCTGAAGTATGGCGTGATCTACGGGCTCGGTGTATCGTTGTTGGCTCTTGGTACGCACTGTAGCAATTACGTTTTAGCCTGGGGCTTGTTCATAAACCGTTCATGCGAAACGGCGTAGATGGTCTTAGCTGCGCAATACATCATAGACGTGATAAAACGAAACTATTGACCAGTTCGAACGGAAAATAAATGCTGCGGGTGCATTGTTAATTACCCTTGCAGGGATTCATGTTCTAGAAGGGTTTTGCAAGATGCCTTGCATGAAACCGAAGCCTCTCTCACTTTGGCACACGTGTACATGTGATCGCGCGTATGCGTAAACTTGGCCGAAGTTCTCGCTGACGCCATGACGAACTTTCACCCCACCACTTGTGCTGCTTACTACTTCGCACCTTTCCCTTCCTACAAACGCGCGCCAAACCTCAATGCAAGATCACTAGAAAGCATCAACTAGTGAAGGCGCCTTTACAGCCAACCAGTCCGTCTAGCCAACGGGCAACCGCGTCCCAGATGGCGCCCTCCAGAAGATCCGCGCGACAAACGCGGCTGGATTTCACACCGCTGCCCTCCTCGTCGCCTGCTGCTGCACATTTGTCGCCCGATGTACGCAACCGCGCCGCTGCGGTGGATTACACTGGCTCTTCAAGTCCCGTGAAAAGGCGCAAGATAGCGCAAAATGATAGCGTTGTCGGAGGTAGGCTTACATTCTGGTGTCCTGTCGAAGTGCCCGGCCCCGAATGTCGGGTATGTACTTGGCAAGGCCATCTGGCGATCCCCTCACGCTACTCATGTTGCGAGACTAGACCTCACACAGGCTCTGCTCTGCATGCATGAGACAGCGATGCCTGTTTGCGCGCCTTCGTAGCTGCCCCAAGCTCTTGCACCAAAGCGACCTTGCGAAAGCTGTTTTGCGCACAAATCTTACATTTTGTACACATTTGAAGCTGACCAAATTCGATTCTCACAAGTAGGAACCACGCAAGCCACCGTGCCAACAAAAATCAAGCACGATCCAGATCTCGAAGGAGACGATAGTAGCGACAGTGACAGCGATCCCGTTCCAAAATCGCAACGAAGGAACAGCGCGTTCCTCACCAGTGGCAAGGCTAAGTCACAGAAGAAGATCACCTTTACCCAACTGGACGAGCCACTACCAGCTGCCAAAAAAGAGGGCAATCATTCTGCGGACAAAGTACCAGAGAGTGATAGCTCGTCTGAAGATATTCCGGTGCGCAAGCGGACCCAACCTGCCACCCCGAAGGCTGCATCCTCGAAAAAGTCCAGGAAGAGGGATGCTTCGCCGGACAGCTCTCCAGGCTCATTCCCAGCAAGCAAATATAAGACGAGAGCAAACAAGCGGCGCAGACAGTCTCAAAAGGCAGCTGTAAGCAATTCTGGCGACTCCGAGGAGCTCGACATTGTGGGTGGGCCATCGAAGGCCTCAACCCGCGAGTCTGATATTGGTGACCCCGAATCTAGCGGCGACGACATTCTGGCTTCCTCGCCTGGATCAATTTCAAGGAGAGGAAGGGGCAAACAATCCTCTCGAGTGTACAGTGATCACGAGAGTGATGATATCCCTGTGTCGACCAGGAAGAGGAGAGCTCCTCCGGTTTCCGACAGTGAAGATGAACCAGCGGCTCAGAGATCTCGCAGGCGGTCACATTTGGCGGTTCAGCGGGAGCAGGAGGACCTTGCGGAAGACCTCGAGTTTCTTGGTTCATCGCCACGGAAGCTAGATGTCCCCCGTAGGCCACGGAATGCGCCAGCGGCGATGAACGCTCGTCAAAGGGCACTGGAAGCGCTCAGGAGACGCCGTGCTGGCGAGAAAGATTCATCTCCAGAAGCTGAAGAGGCACCTCAACCAAGGCGCCACCGTGCTCTATACGACACGGAATCGGAATCTGGGTCGGAATCTAACCAGGATGACGAAGAGGAAACGGACGAAGATGAGGATGAGCTGTCCGATCGGCCACATGCCAGGGTACATCAGGCAACGACAATGGACATGTTTCAGGAGGATGATGATGATGAAAATTTCGTCGTCGAGGATGAAGACGAGACTATTGGGGTCCCTGGTGAGAATGCTACAATACCTCTCGCATTCACCAGCATTAGCCGTGCCAAGGGCAAGGACCTGTTCAAATACGCAGTGGAATGGATGGTTCAAAAGAAGCTGAATCCGGGGTTTGCGAAGGACGATGAGATTTACAAGCTGACGTTCAGGAAATTGGACGATGAGGTTAAGGGGCTTGCAGGGTCGAAATTCACGTCTTCAGCCTGGACGCGAGACTTCACCAGGGCTCTGCACGCCAGACCACGGTTTGAGGCTATCGAAATTAGCGGTTCATCGAGGCTTCTACTCGAAAACCACTGTCAAGCATGCAACCGTCGGACTCATCCGGCCACATGGGATATCATGTTGACGGGGAAAGCTTACAAGGGCGACACTCTCTCTGATTTAGAAGATGACGATTCATCCGACTCAAATGAGTCAGATGATAGCGATTCGGATGATGAGGACCGTCGCTCTGTAGATGCGAACGGGCACTCACTTCCGCCGGTATCTGCAGTCTTCCACGTTGGCGTACACTGCAAGACCAACGCAGAGACAGCCCATACACTGACACACTGGCGTTGGCATCTGTACGACTGGGTCAAGGACCATCTGCTGATGCAGGGTCACCTTGATGCGGAGAAAATCGTGGAGCGCGACGGATGGAAAACCAAGAGGAGAATGAAGTATGCGAACAAAGTCGTCGATGAAATGCAGGCGAATGGGGACATCAAGAAACTATGGCACGATTTCAGGGCCACTATCAATACTGCCAGGGAAGCCAAGGTGAGTTCGTAAGCTTTACCATGCGTCAAGTCAGTTTCTAACCGTACCTCAGCAAGCTGGTTCGAGTCGGTTCACGAGATGAGCCAGGGTCTCAGTCAAAGTAACTGGGCTCTATGCACGCCCTTGAATCGAACACTCTTCGTGCATTCTGGTGTCTTCGTGCCGACCCCATTGGAATTGAGGCCCCTTGGTCTTGAGATATGCAAATAGACTTGGAAGAGAGTGGCAGATTACATGGATGGTTTACATTTAGGGCTGAGTGGGCGGCTTCTTTTTTCGTTCCATTCGTTTATGCACAGACTGCTTGATAAGCGGGGAGTCGATGGAAGCCTTTACACTCATAGTTTCTTTGAAGGGGTATCCCATATTGCCATCATAACCTTGGATTGGCGAAACCTAGTCATATGACTCAACGCACCGGTCACCTTGCGTATGCTTGGGGCGCCAAACTTCATTAAGAGATAGCTGGGCCGCTTTTGCTTCTTTCTGAATCCTAATACCATTTCCCTAAGGGTTGGCCGATGATTAGAGGCTAACAACACTGCCATTCTTTACCCTACACCGGTGCCCTTCTTCTCATTATTCCGTACGATCGTTGGGTGTTGGCTTGTCGTCCATGCTGAACTACATGAATGCTAACGTCATTTAGTGGGTTTCTTTGCACAGTGGTGCGGCCCGCCATCACCATGCCGTTCTTCCTCCGTCTTTCTTAGACCGCACACGGAGTCCAGGATACGCTTCCTCACCGGGGTAAGCCACTCCCGGCACTGCCCCCGGCTGCAGCACCCTCGCCGCTGCCGCTGCCTCTGGTCCGAGCGATCAGGCTGACACGAACGGGCTCGGTGGGGCCTTGAGCCATCAACTCGTCGAGGCCGAGGTCGCGCCAGGCGGGCTGGCGCTGTTTCTGGGTGGCGCGCTGGATACCGAAGGCGGCGTGCTGGTCGGGCACCACGTCATCCTCGTCTTCCGGGTTGATGGGCTGATGCTGTGGCGGCACGTAAATCTCCTCGGGCAGCAGCGGCGTGCGCGTGAACTCCTCGAATAGGTCGGCGAAGCGAGGCTGCGGGAGGTGTAGGTAGGTGCGGGAGGAGTCGCGCGACTGGGATGAGGTTAGTGGGGAGATATATGGTTTGGGTATGAAAGTGGCTGGGCAACGGAACGTCAGGTGACGGATACGGCAGTAGTCGCATTGGAGGCCTACCATGGTGGATTGGTTTGAGCGTTGGGCACGTAGGGTGGTTGTTTTGCGATCGAATCCAGTAGGTCGGAGAGCTGGGTTTATGCTCGGAAGGGCAGGCAAGGCCCAACAACACTAGGCTCGGTGGTTCAGACACGCCGCCTGCGGAAGATTGGACGCTGCACGGAGTTTCGCGAGCGTTTGGTCCTCTCGCGGTCCTCAAGGTAGGCCCTGATGCGGATCTTGATTGCCCAGGCTGGCTGCAGTTGGATGGTTAGGACGGTCCAGAGATAGGCGCGAATCAAAGCGGTCTTGAGAGTCATGACGGGCAAACATGTGACTGGGAGTGTGCATGACAAGCAGACAAACACTTCGGAATGGAAACAGGAGATGGCGGATGTGGAGGGCCAGTGTTCTTATTTGAAGAAGTCCCCACAGCCACGTCGTTTGCAGTTAGGGCTGTGGAGCAGTGCTCACGGAATGGAGGCTCAGCGGTACGCGCAATTGGGGCTGACTAGAGGAAGTAACGAGAGAGCTCAAGCGTACCAAGCCGGGTTACCCACGGAAGCGGCGCAAGTTCCTCGCAGCGAGCGCGACGAGGCAGGCGGAAGAGTCGGAATGACAGTGCCGGTATCCGATCAGCAGGCCGAGGTGGTCTTGTGGTTCGCCTTGGCTGCCACGCGGATTCAAGTCCAAGGGCAGAGTGGTGTTCCGTTGGATGTTTGGTGCACCTCGAGTTAGCGCGTCGGTGGGGCGCAGCGTCTGGGCTTCAAACTGCGCAGGTGGTCGCTCCACCCGCGCGTGCAGTAGCCGGATGCGCAACCCAGGCGCTTCGCCCGCCGCAGCCGCCCACACCAGCAGTTGGCGCCAAGCCTCGGGCCGACCTCGCTTAGGAATTCTCGCACTGTGGATAGCGCAAATCGACCCAACGCGACACGCAGAAACGACGACCTCCGAGACGACCACGACGGTAACCCTGCCCCTCCGGACGAGCTTCTTTCAACGAGTGCGTGTTGCTGCTTGCCGTGCTCTTGCGCTGCTACATTCATTCTAATTCGGCTCCCGCTGCAGACACCTCCGTCCCACGACACCGACAACACGCAACCATGGCCCACGAGACCGTCTACTTCTCCCGTCCCCGTACCTACGGCAAGGGCGCCCGCGGCTGGTACGTCTGAACCTGGCAGAAGATGGCGTCGATGGAAAGGACCAAGGCAGCTTTATACGCCCAAGCCGGGGCAAGGGAGGGGAGAGCACCTTGATGGAAGCGATCGAGATACCATGATGGGCGCCCGTTGAATGATTCGCTGACGGATCCTGCTTATAGCCGCGTCTGCACCCACAAGGCCGGTCTGATCCGCAAGTACGGCCTCAACATCTGCCGTCAGTGCTTCCGTGAGAAGTCCACCGACATTGGCTTCGTCAAGGTACGAATATTTCCCGCCCCTGTTGAACAAGGGCCCACCAACCAATGCGACACGTGTCGGAACGAAGTTTCTGGGAGATGTGGTGCAAAAAACGGCGCTTGCGAATTGATGGCTGACTTCTGGTGCAGCACCGGTAAACTGGTTACTGGAAAGGAGATAAGCTGTCTGGAGGGTTATCTTTGGGAAACAGTCATGAGCGGTCATGGGCTATAAAAGCGTCCGCGAGTGACGCAAAAATGGAGTTTCCTTCATTCTATGGGCCTTGTTTCACGACCTGCGATGAAATCTCGCATTGCTCCGTGGGCTGGATTCACTGCAATAGGAATTCAGTTCTCCGTCTCGATCCCCGTTTTCACTGGCAATGAACTTAATGCAGCATCTCTGACGCACTCATCTGAGGAATTGCGTTGCGGCCCTTTGTATCCCACCCACTGTCCATCATGCAAACAAAGAAATCCACAGGCAAGAATAGCACGAGGATCATACTCGCCCAACGCCCTGGGAAATGAGCAACGACCTGTCAAAATCCATTCCTGCGCTACAGTGCTGCTTTATGGATGCTTCTTTGAATGAATCACTCCGCAATTCCATCGAGCCAATTACTTATCTCCCTTGCAGACATCCCCAGCAGATCGCAGCCCGCCTCATAGTTAGGCCGTACTTTTGCATCTTACTATCGCGGGCTGTTTGTTCACTCGTAAGAATCCACGCGCCGCCAGCGCCATCTAGTTCAGAACGTAACTTTACCAAAGCAGTCACGTTGTGCAGGGTATTCCGACGGCAAAAGGTACAGGGACTCGCACGCACGCACTGTACGAGACGTAGGGACAGGCGGCGAGCAGGTAATGCAAACATTAAGCGTGCGCCTACCTTCAACATCAATAACCACGCTGACTGAGTTGCAGCGACAAACTAATTCATCACGTGGATTGAAGTTTCACCTTCACCGTGCGCAGCAACTATGGCTCCGGTGGATCTCCCTAGCCTTGTCCGCCGGGGCGCGAACAGTTTGGGTTACGCAGGTTGGCGTTTTATGAACGTGACATCCCCATCCACCTCCACTGCCGTGCCGACTGGGGCTCTTACAGCTTCATTGAGCTCACCTGTCACTCTGAGTGATTTCAACGGCACGGCCAGCGTATCGTCAATCACCCGCCCACCACCTTACCCAACTACGCTTGTGACAGAGCTACCGCGTCCTTCAACTTCGCAGGCACGTTCAACTATTACGGGCTTCACAACTGAGACCACCACACAAACACTCTCACTTTCAGGACCGCCGAACACTACTACACTGTTTGTGGCCATGGCCAGTACCGATACCAATACTACTACTATCTTCACGGCCGTCACTGCCCCACCGATTGACCTGTCCTTGCAGACACTTCCGCTTTCGAGAGCGCTTGACACCAACACTAGGAGACGCTCTACGACGGTGACTATCACGCGGTTCCCAACCCCGACCATCTACACAACCATAACCCTCACATGGTTCCCACCCCCTTCCACGACTACGATTACAGAGCTCACGACTCAACTCCCATCGACAGCGACTGCGGCCCCAGCGCCAGACAATCCCCATGGAGTCCACGGTAGTAGCGGCAATGACAATGATCCTGCCCCCAGCTTCACGCACACCAGAGCGTCACTCACCACAAGCTTCCAAGGCACTAGCTTAAGCATCCCCAGCACAAGCTTATCGTTCTCGTTCTATATCACTGCTGGCATCCCCCCTGCCTCGTTGCCGGACAGCCCAACTACCAGATACATCCCATCCTTCAGCTCCTACCCGACCCACACAAGCCAGCCTAGTTACTCAGCCGTCGCCGGTACTGGGAAGGGTTCCGCCGAACAGGAGAAGTCTATTACGACGATTGTGGGTACGGTATGCGGAGCTGTCACATTTGTCCTGGCATTGTTTGCAGTGGGCGCCTGGTGGATGCAGAAAAAGGGTGCGAAGAAGGCCAAGAAGGCTAAGAATGAGAGGTCGGGATCGACAGCTGCGAGTGGCAAAAGGGCATCGACAAAGGCTACGTGGATGAGTGGTGGGCTCGGATAGGTGAAAGGGAGGTGTGAACATGGCAGAGAGTCAGGTATTGCTGTGGGTAGTAGGCGTTCGGATTTGGCTTGAATTATTACCTGCCTTCTTTGCAGCCACACAATGATACACACTTTAACCCGTTCTAGAGCCAAGTGGGGCTAGGCCATTTTGACGAAGCAAGCGCTGCGGGGTAGGCATCTATTTATCCACCGTTATCATCCGGAATCTGAATCGCGCACCTGTTTATCTACGCCTGACTTTTTCTCCTCAGTCCCCGCCATGCAGATCGGATTGACTTTCGCATGCACACAAAGCGATGAGCATGCAGACGCAGGATGATGTAACCAACGAGGGGCAGCAGGACCCCCACCCCTCTTCCTCCTCGCACAACAACAACCCCACCGCCGCCAGCGTCCCGCTCTCCTCGATTGCGCCAGCCCTCGTGCTGGGCGGCGCAGGCCTCAGCAACCAGCTGCACCCGAACCCGGAATCGTTGCCGGCACGGCACATGGTGCGGCGCGCGCTGGACCTGGGCTTTTGCGCCATTGATACGTCGCCATATTACGGCCAGTCCGAAACCCTCATTGGCGACGCCCTCGCGCAGCCGGATTTGATTGCCGCCCACCCGCGCGACAGCTTCCTGCTGATGACCAAATGTGGCCGTGTCGCCGCCAACCGCTTCGACTACTCGCCCGCCTGGATCCGGCAGTCGGTAACGCGAAGCCTGGACCGTCTGCACACATCCTACCTCGATGTCGTCTTCACCCACGATGTCGAGTTCGTCACCGTCGACGAGGCCGTCGCCGCTGTGGGTGAGCTGTTCGCGCTCAAGGACGAGGGGAGGGTGCGGTACGTGGGCATCTCTGGCTACCCTCTGCCACGCCTGGTCGGAGTGGCCAGGGCGGTGCGCCGGCGTCACGGACGCCACGTCGACGCGGTGCAGGTCTGGGGCCAGTTGACGCTGCAGAACACGGTGCTGTTGGACGATGGTGGCTTGGCGGAGCTCAAGGCGGCGGGCATCGACTGCGTCTTCGCATCCAGCCCACTGGCCATCGGCCTGCTGAGGAAGAAGGGCGTACCTGTCGGCGAGCTGGGCGATTTCCACCCTGCACCTCCGGCCCTGCGCGAAGCTGCGGCACACGCCTCCGAATACGTCGAGGAGAGGGATACCAAGCTGGCCGAGTTGGCGCTGAAGTATGCCGTCGCGCAGTGTTTGGCTGCGGGGCAAGAGATGGGGCTGAGGTTGAGCACCATCCTGGGCGGAGGCACCACGCTTGAGATAGAGGACAACTGGGAGGTTGGGAGCACCATCGTCGGTCGGCACGGGGCCAGGAAAGGAGCAACAAAGAACGGGAAGGGAAGGGAGGAAAGGCTAAGCGGACTTCTCACGGAGCAGGAGCTTGACTTGGTCAAGGGGACAAGGGAAATCCTTGGGCAGTGGCTGAACCACAGTCTAGGGAGTTGATCGAAGAAGAACTAAACAAGAAATCAACTACGTCTTCACCCTACAGAATCCGACCAACACTTGCTATTGCGCGTTCATCAGTGACAAGTGAGTGGCTATCTAACACTCGGTATTGCTAATGCCTTGCACATGTCCGATTCAACGTTTGTCCAAACTTTACCGCACTGGCGTTGGCTACTCACCTCACTGTGTATTTTGAAATGGTAATGCCACAGAGAAGTGGTGACGTGTTGCACTGGAATCAGCAAGCGCAGAATTCCCGCACGGGAGCGAGGCCGAGGGCGAGACCGAAGGTGGCTTGAAGTCGCAGCTGTGGTTCAGCATGGAAGGATTTATCGCCGCTAAATCCGTCTCGCAGCTGCCTGTCCGCCCCTGCTTGGGGCGATTGGCTCAGACGATTCTTGTTGCCTGGTCCGTGCCGCATGCAGTTATCCATGCATAACGGAGTTTAGTCTTTCCCCTAACGGTACATATATAAAGAGCAGACAGCGAGGAATGACTTCCAGCTTCATCAGTATTCCTTGAAACCATTCAATACCCTTGTGGACACACACACCAAAACACGCGACAATGGCAATCTTTCTCACTGGAGGAGCTGGCAAGACTTCAAGCCGCGTCGCCTCGCTGCTGCGCGATGCAAATATCCCTTTCGTCCTGGGCTCTCGCAGGGGCGCCTCCGCAGCTCCAGCAGGCATGAATGCCGTCAAGTTTGATTGGCTGGACGACTCGACCTACAAGAATCCTTTCGAGCACGCCCTTTCCAACGGAGAGACCATCAATGCCATCTACCTGGTTGCACCCGAAACCCAAGACGTTGGTCCGGTGATGAATGTGTATATAGATTATTGCGTCAAAGAGCATCGCGTCAAAAGATTTGTTTTGATGGCCGGGAGCTCTTCCGAACCGGGCGGATGGCATGTCGGCAAGGTGTGGCAACACCTGCTCGACATCGGCGTCGAATACGCTGTCCTGCGTCCATCTTGGTTCATGGGTGGGCCTTTCTTTTTTTTTCATTTTTTTTTTTCATAATGGTGCCGGTCATTGCTGATTCGGCTGAACAGAGAACATGTCCGAGGGATGGTCGCAGGCAGCCGTTAAAAGCGGACGACTCGTCACTGCTTGCGGAGACGGCAAGATCCCTTTCATCAGCGCCGATGACATCGCCGCCGTGATCTTCCATACGCTCACCGATGAGAGACCACACAATACTGCCTACCGTGTACTGGGACCAGAGTTGTTGACACATGATGATGTATGCCATCTCTCTCACGCCGGTCTTGAATACTCATACTAACTCCGATGAAATGCAGATCGCACAGAAGCTTAGCAAGATGCTTGGACGTGAGATCGTTAATATGAAGCTCACTGGAGAAGAGCGAAAAAAGGCGCTTCTGGAATACGGTATGGCCGAGCACTTCGCTGACTTTCTTACGGAGCTTGAGCTCATGGCAGCGAGGGGTGAAGAGGCACACGAAGGTAATGATGTGGAGAAAGTCACTGGTCGACGCCCTCAAAGCTTTGATGAGTTTGCTAGGAAGAACAAAGCAGCATGGGACTAGGCAGTTGAAGACAGTTGGCATCAGCTTCCTAGTGTTCCAAAAGTCAATTTTATTTTGTGGAGTGATGTTATCACGGAAGTGGGGTGTGGGGGGGGGGGGGGGGGGGGGGGGAGGGGGGGGGGGGGGGGGGGGGGGGGGGGGGGCGGCCCCCCCCCCCCCCCCCCCCCCCCCCACTCTCGTCCCGCAGCAGCGGGCGAACGCGAAATGCGGCGCAGACAAGTGGAACCCCAGACAAAGAGAGAGAGAGACAAGAGTTAGAGCGAAGCGAAATTACTCCTTCCCCCAAGGTAGAACTGGTGTGGAGAGGCAGGCAGGGCAGGGCAGGGCAGGCTGCTGCTGCTGCTTTTGCCTGGAAGGCAACAAGAGACGAGAAAGCGACCCTTTTTTTTTTCTTTTTTTTCTCTTTTTGATAAAAGAAATGTCATGCGCTTATGAATCTGGGAAGGACAGGCAGGAGACACCGGAAGGGGAAGTCGAGAAAAAAATAAATAAATGAAGGGATGAAAGTCTAGAACATCCTCTCCCCCTCCGATCGGGCCACCGATCCCGTCAGTAGGATGTACATGTATGTACATGTACATGTACACTGTGTTTGTCCTTTTGCACCTGACGATTTTTGTTGATGAGCTTTTCTTTAAGTCTCTCCAAGCACGCGCACCCCGGGGGGTCTGGTGACAAAGGGGGCCGAGCCGAGGCGTGTGTGTGTGTGTGTGTGTATGTAGCACTTTTTTTTTCTCGGGATGTTCTCGTTTTATTCCTGGGAGGGGGGAGGGGAGGGTAATGACGAGAGAGAGAGCGAAGGGTGAGAAAAAGAGAGAGAGGGAGGGTTCTGGCCAATGGGAACGTCCTACATCATGTCGTATAACCCACTCGCACGCGCCTTCCGCCGGCGGCTCGGTTCGGCTGATCGGTAGGCACGTAGCGTATGTATGTACATACGCGCTCGCATCGTGACTACTTGTTGTTTCATGCGTCGTCTTCTGTTGCTGCTGTCGTCCTCCGAATGGGGATATCTCCGTAGCCCGCTGTATATGCGGCTGCGTACTATACATATCTGCTGTCATGCTTTCTTTTTGCTCCCTTTGCATATGGCACAGTCAACGGCAGGCCGGGAAGATCGGGACGGAGCCGCACGCAGTGGGTCCATTTCTTTTTTTCTTGACACACTCTTCTTGGACGTCGGGAAATATTCGCGCAGATGTGCCGCCGCCGCCGCCGCCGGGGGTGTTCGTGGTGGTGACGCAAGGTGGTTTCCGGGTTTGGTCTTTTTGTTCGGACCAACTTTTCCGTCTGGGGTCGGGGTGGCGCGGCGCGGGGGGAGAGCGGTGGCGGCGGCTGCTGGGCGGATGGAAGCAGGTTTGTGGTGGCTCGATAATGCAGCCCGGGCGGCGGGGGTGTTCGCTTTCCCGGCCGGGGAGACGGCAGATCCGGGGTCAACTCTTCTTCCCGGGAATGGCCATCTCGATGACGCTATTTCCACTCGTCCTCGGCATTTCCTTTCTTATTCTGCACTTTGTCGCGTCGGTGGCGCCAGCATGAGCTGATTTCTGGATAATGAAATGTCCGGGGAACTGGGCGAATTGACTTTGGTGGCGTTGCGGGTGAAGTCGGGTCGTGGCCGTGGTTCCGAAGCAGACGATACGTACCTCAGGTCTCCGAAGACGGAACACCAGAACAAAGACCTTGGCTGGGAAGGTGCGTGACGAGTTCCGGTGAGCATCTCGTTCTTGAATGAAGCGTTCATCTTCGAGGGAAGTCAAGCCAGTGATGGTGATCATGTCTTGCTGCCAGACTTCATCCGAGCAGGCAATAATTCTAGATCTTTGCTTTTCGTATCTGCTTCACCTCTGTACCTCGTTGTGAGCCTAATAAACAAAATCCAACTATTTACACAACTGGAATGGTCCGAAAGCCAGGCTGCATACTCGTTGGACTCACCTAATGCTTCAGTAAGTAGGGGTTCGCCTTAAAAATATCCCGAGCGCTGGTACTGTCTAGGACCTGTTCCAGCTTCTCATCATGTTGGCGTGTTTGCTGCTCCTCTCCCCAAGTGCATGCTCGAGGGCGCCCTTCAAGGCCGCACAGCAAGCAACGACTCGCACAATACAGACGACGAGTGAGATTATGCCTGCACCACCACAGTGCTTGGTAGAAGAATTGAGCTAATCTGTATTTTCCTTGTACTTACGCGGGTAGTTGATTCAGTCGGATGTGGATGCTGGTCTTGAACATGTGCATATTCTTCCAGGCAATGCCTTCAACGACCCATGTAAGAAGAGTATATCGTTTTCGGTCAGCCTCAAGGACTTGAATCTTCCGTCAGCTGCTATGCCGAATCTCTTAGTATATGGCATCCCGGCACTCCGCGCCAACATGGACGGAATGCAATCAGCACACCTACAACTCTGCCGTCAGTACTACATATATAAAGAGCCATTACTGCTTGAAAGCAACGTCGGTTAGCTTCGTCTCACTGTCTTCCGTCTCTCATCGCCGTACGGGCCGGACCTCACGACATTGTCAGTTTTGTCATTGACGATTCCGTGCTGCTTCTGTATCCGGTCTCCAGTAGACCCAAAGAAAAGGCCATCTCCCCGCCTTCCACCAATTCCAACGCCAGCCCCCCTCCCAGTTACGCCCAGCAGATCCAACTTTTTCGCCCCCCCTACTCACAGCTTCCCCGCCACAGAAGCAGCACCACCTGCACCAGGAAGTCACTTCCGCCTGCTCTCCACCTCCTCCCTCAACTTCGCAATCACCTGCCCCGGGTCCGCGGCGCCGAAGACGGCGCTCCCGGCCACGATGACGTTGGCGCCGGCGTCGGCGGCCGGCGCAATCGTCTTCTCCGACAGGCCGCCGTCGACCTCGATGGGCAGGTCGGGGTAGCGCTCGCGCAGGGCGGTGACCTTGGGCAGCTGGTCTGCCATGAAGGACTGGCCGCCGAAGCCGGGCTCGACGGTCATGACGAGGACCATCTGCAGTCGGTGGTGGCGTAGTTGTCAGCAAAACGGCAGTCCCCCCCTTTTTTTTTTTTTTTTTTTTTTTTTTGTGATGATGATGATGATGATGATGATGATGGGGATGGATGGGATCTTACATCCGGCACTTCTTCCTTGGCGGTGTTGTCGAGAATGTCCCACAGCACGTCGACGGGGGTGCCCGGCTTGATGGCGATGCCGGCCTGCAGGCCCTGGGCGTGGATGTAGCGGATCAGCTCCTTGGGGCTCGTCTTGGCGTCGCTCTTGCCCGACGGCGTGTCGGCCGCGGTCGAGTTGACGGCGGCCTCGTAGTGGAAGCAGTACAGGTTGCAGCCCGCCGCCTTGAAGTCCTTGACCCATCGCTTGGGCTGTGCATTCAGATACTGTCAGCAACTCTCTTTCTCTCTCTCTCGTCGCATCATCGCGCGCTTGCTCCACACCCCCCCCCCCCCCCCCCACCAGAAGTCTTCTGCCTTCCCCTCCCACCTCGCAAGAGCGCAAAGGAAAACCAACGTACCTCTGCAATCATCATATGACAATCAAACGTGCCGCGCCCGTACGCCTCCTTGGGCGGGTCGACGTGCCGCCGGATCTTGGTGACGACGGGGGCGCCGAAGGTCATGTTGGGCACGAAGTGGCCGTCCATGATGTCGACGTGCAGCCAGTCGGCACCCTGCGCGATCGTGTCCGCGCAGGCGGCGCCGAGGGCGGCGAAGTCGGCCGACAGGATCGAGGGCGCTATTATCGCTGGCGGGGACATTGTTGCGGTTGTGAGGGCGGGTCGGAAGCGGTCGGGATGGAGGAGCGGTTCGGAGGCGGTCGAGTGGTATATATGTGCGGGTGGTGGAGGGTGGAGGGTGGAGGATGGTGGTGGTGAGGAATTGGGTAGGAGTTTGCAGAGGGATGTGACGTCGGTGGGGTGGTGGGGCAGCTCTCGGAGCTCTCGGCCATCACGCCGTCACGCTCCATGCTACAACTCTCTTTTTTGCCTAAACACTCTCATTGGTGAACCAATCGCTCTTGGCTGTCAAATCATCGAAATCGGCCGTGATGCAATGGGGGATGGTCCTTGGAGGCCCAGAAAGACTGCTGTTTGTAATGGTAGGAGACGCATAGGGCCCCAAGAGCTCAACTCGATGTTTTTCTTGTTGATTCTATCTTCAAGTTCGAGAAGGAAAAGACAGAAGTCGACATTTCTGATCTAGACATGCCTGTTTGTTAGGCCACCTTATAGCGATTGAGCCTCTTCCCCAACCCTCCAACACTATGAATCCACAGACTTGTAGCGAAAGCATGCCGGAGCAATCCTACTCTACCGCGTCGCTTGAATCAATAGAATCTTCGCCATCACCAGACCCTTTACCATCATTAGGCCCTTCATCATCCTCATCTTCCCCGCCTTCTCCCCCTTCCTCATTCTCCTCATCCTCGACCTCTTCCTCGACCTCTTGTTCGACCCCTCTTCCCACAGCCTTATCCCTCAAACTCTCCACCAACCGCGTCTCCGGGAAAGCCGCGACACTCTGCTCCAGCTTCTGCACCGCGTCCATATCCCAATCCAAGCAAGTCTTCAGCTTCACCAGCACACGTATCTCCTCCCGGCTGATCCGGTCCCACGGCACCACGCCCGGGTTCCGCGCCGCCATCTCCTTGACCAAGTCGCCCAGCATTTGGTAGCGTTCCGCCTTGTCTCGCAGCACTTCGACCGCGTCGTGCAAAAACGTGGTGAGCGCGGGCAGCTCGTGCGGGAGGTAGCAGTGGTTCGGGTGGTCGCCCTCGTCCGAGTCGGAGTTGAGCGGCAGATCTACCATGAGGTCGATGTATTCCTGTTTTTTTCCCTCTCCCCAGGATGCTGTCAGCGATGCTGGCGCTGAGTGTGGGGAGGGGAGAGGTGGGCGGGGGATGAGCTTGCCCTCTTGATTTTCTCCGCTGTGTAGGAGCCTTTGTCCCCTCTGGTTTGGAGCTCGGTTGCGATGCCTGGGGTTGCCTCTTCCGGGAGACTGAGCGTTTCAGCGCGCTCTTGCAGTCGATCTTCTGTCGGGGCTGAGATGCTGTGGGATTGAGGGGGAGGAGATTCCTCAACGGTGTCGCGGTTTTCTCCCTCGGGTGCGTCGGCGTCCTCCATTTCATTGTCACCCTCGATATTGTGGTCTTCCTCCTTAGTTTCGTGGTTACTCTTCCCAACCTCGTTGCCATCTTCGTGGTCTTCTTCAATTTCGTGGTCTTCTTCCCCGGTACCGTGATCTTCCTCATCAGTTTCGCGGTCCTCCTCATTTTCGTGATCTTCCTTAGATTCGTGGTCATTCTCTTTAGTTTCGTTGCCTTCCTTGCTTTTGGTTCCTAGTCTTGCCTTGAGTTTTTCGATCGCGTCTCGAATGGCCCTGATCTCCTCATCCGCCTGTCGAATTCGGACTTCTGCCATGTCGACGGTGGTGGAAGGATGACGGATTCCAGGCTCCTCCCCGGGTTGATTGATTATGGCTTGGTATTCTGCCATCCATAACTCGAGGATCTCGGCCTTTCCCTCGAGGTCGAGGATCTCGATGTTTCTTCGCGTGAGCCGATCGTCGGACTCATTCAGTTGACGTCCTTCCATAATTGAGGTGTTGCGAGGTTTGGTGGGGAACGAATGCTTCAAGTGTACGTGAGGATGTGTGGTGAACGGGAGGAAAAGGAATGCTTCAAGTTTGCGTAAAGACGTGTACGTAGAGATACGGACGTGATGATGTATACTCGGAGATGTACGGTGCATGGAAAAGGTAGTCGGTCGAAGAAGTTGCGTTTTGTCCATGGAAACCGACCGGCGTGACTGCCACATGAGCAACTGCCTTGGAAGTGGCATCCCGCGAGCAAAATCTCGTGTGAACTGGATCGGGAAGTCGGGAATGAAGTGATACTATTCTAATGTTGTGTATATGAATTATTCAACCAAGTAGGTAGATTATAGAGTCAACTCTCGTGATAGAGAAGAAAAACCTTTGATGTCCAGATCAGCAACCATGTTCGTTTCCATTGCTTCCCCCCAAAGCAATCAAATATGGGCATTTGTTTTTCCTTCTCAGTGGTTCCAACGTTCCAACCCAACTCGAATCCGTTTTCCCTTGAATACCGTTCTGGATCCAATACCAAAATGCGCCCCTCGACAATCGTAAGTCGGGATGAGGCAGAGCAGAGCGACTGTGCATTTGATACACTTGCTGTCATCGTCCGCGATTTTGACCTGCAGTTCCCGTTCACGATTCCCCTAGCAATCTTGATTATACCTCCATCTCAAAATCGACTAAGCTTGCAGATGCTGTGCCTCTTCTCGGGGACGAGATAGTTTTCCGTGCTTGTCCAGCTTGCCGTATACGGAATCTCTTGTTATCGTACCAGTGCCCTGTTCAAGGACAACCACAGCTGCTTTCACTTCAGGCCGTGAATCTTCAGTCTCATCGAATGGATATCAGACTGCCATTTGGCGAACTCGCCGGAGAAACTCTCATAGCCCTTCTTCTTGTCCGCAAGGATCATCTCGTGGAGACCGTCGATCGAGTCGATTTCGGCTTCAGTAAAGAAGTGGGAGGATACCAAACCAGTTCTCTCCGATGCCTCTCGGATGAACTGGCCAATCATGCCTCTTAGGTATTCGTACCAGTCGAGCCTCCACTTGGCTACCTTCACAGTATGTTGCATGTGGCGGATGACTGTGTCGAGCTCGGATTGCAGGTAAGCTGGCTTGACACTTCCATCGGCATGTCGCCTTTCGGTCAGGAACTGGTCGTACTTCTGCTCCACATGTTAGTGAAAGGCCTCGCAATCATTGGCGAGCCTTTACCCTCTTCTTCTTGCCGCTCGCCTCACTCTCACGCTTGATCTGTTCGTTGAGCTCTTGGCCCTGCTTCTGGAGGTTCTTGATCTCTTGTGCCTTCATCTTGATTCCCTCTATGATTTGAGCCCGCCGAGCAGGTAGCGCCGGTGGTGCGTTCCGCTCAAGGTCCCTGGCAGTTGATAGAATGGCTTCCTCGACGGTGATGTGAGAGAGGGTACCGGCCTCCTCCTTCTTGACGCCTTGGAGCTCTTGAACTTTTTGCTCAGCTTCCTCCTTCAGTTGAGCGGGTTGCGCAAGCAGCGTAGGTGAACCATCCTGCTTCGAGTTCATGGGGGATGGCTCTGTGACGGTGTGGTAAGGAGAGGAAGCTGCATCCTGCTTCTCAATATCCTTGGGCTCTTGCATCTTCTCGTCGTCCCCCGTCAATTGGGCGGGTTGAGCAAGCGGCGCTGTCGGCACACCTTCCTTGGAGTCCATGACGAGTGGTCGATGAGCTCTTGTGGCGGTGAGGTGGAGGAGGTAATGCAGCTGGGTGGTGAAGCGTGTTGGGGATTTTAGAAATGGGAATGGAAGGTACAACCACATGGTCGCAACAAAACGGCAGGTACGCACCTGCGCCACGTTGGGCTCACTTTGAAGAACAGCACTGAGCAACACTGAGCGCTAACAAGTCTACTGACAGAACCAAAGTGCTAAATATGTGTACCGACGAGATGATCGAGAAGCCTCTCAATCTCCAAGTTGAAGGTAGTAGAACTCTGGACATGAATTTACCGTGAGCTGTGCCGTTCGGCAGCCAGTTCGCCGTGAACCACAGGAGCTGTTCCACTCACAATGCAGTACTTCTGGCAAATGATTGAAAGAACACTGAGAAGCATATTGAGTAAAAATAGGTTGGGCACTATTGTGGGTTGTGACGCCTCAGCTGCAGACGTCAAACATGGACGCGCGTTGAGATGCCATGACTTGTAGATGATGGTGGTCTCAACGGAAAGTGCCGAGTGAATCACATTGCTATTGGCAGAGTAGGAGGCAGAGTAGGAGGCAATAACTCAGCCAAGAGAGATAGACGGCCGCTTCGTGTTTGATCAGCTCTGAGGGCGCACCAATAATGGGATGGGAAGCGAAGCATCGCAGTGACACCAAACAGAAAGGAAACGGTTCAGATACAGGCAATGATTAGCTTGAACATTCATGCGTTTCCTTGCTTGGCCACCGCTGGTGGTGTGTGGTGGTAGCCCACAGCTCCGCCCGGCCGACTGCGCGCGCTTGTACACAGTACGTCGTTGGACAGACATACAAGGGAGATGACGCTTCCAGACCCGCGGGCTCCAAAACATCGACCCTACCCTGTTTGATCCCGGCGACCGAGGCACGCCGATTCCCCAAAGTCCAGCAATAAAGCGTAGGCTGCAGTCGCGGGAAGGTTGTTGATAAGCTCTCAAGCTCGCGAGAGAGTGCGAACGAAACGCTGAGCGAAACGGGCGAGTGGATGGAGCAAGCTCGCAGGCGGCAACGTGTTCGCGCTGCGGACGAAGCGAGGACGGGCGAACCCCCCGCTCTATATCGTGGCATTGCAGCAGCGGCGCATGGCAGCAATATACACGCGCCCCCGAATTGGCTGTTGCGATGCACGACCGAGGCAGCCGGCTTTTTTAAGAGGTTCGCGCCAGCCAGCGTGGTCGTGTCCCGGCCGGGGCGCCCCACACTGGCGCCAGCGACCCAAAATAACACCGGCTCAGCACGGACGCCCGGCGCTTACAGCTGCTGCTGGCCAATCGCCCGCCCTCACCACCCAGCTCTTCACTCGCCCACGCCTTGGAAACGTCGCACGCACCGCGCCCACTGGCCCGCTCATCTCAGCCCCAGCCAACCGCCGCCCGCCCTCGCTTGACGCACACGTCGTGCTGCCGTGATCACGCCCAAGCGCCCGAAGAGCCTCTTCCTTTGCCGCTGCTCGTCCACCGCTCCCATGGCGCCTGCAAGAAGCATCCCCCTGCAGCCAATACGCCACTGACCGCTGCCGGTTCACGGGCCACCGAGTCGTGCGCTCTTAAGGTACACTGCGCCGCAGCGCGCCTAGAGGGCCCATCCCATTCTCCCCGGATGTTGACCATCGTCTTCGCTGTGCCGCGTTGAGCCTTTGTTTCTTTTTTTTCTTGTCGCTTCCGCTTCCGTTGACCGGAGCCTCCGCTTGCGTTACTGTCTGTTGATCGGACCGGGTTATTGCCCGTCTAATAATCCATTTCTCAGCCCCATTGTGCATCCCGGGTCCTGGTACCTCAAACGCTTCAGCCTATACATAGTACCACCACCGCCAACACGATGGAGAACTATTATCTGCCCGCAACCACCTACTGCCCGCCCGCACCACGCGCCTCTCCGCTGGATCGGAGAGCAACCATTAATACCATAATCGAGGAATCCCCGCAGATCCCCCACATCTACCAGGACTACTTCGCCCAGAACCTCACCCAGCAGTGGGCTCGATACACCGGCCGTGCTTCCGTCATCTCGCCCTCCTACCAGTCGCCCACCTACAGCGAAGACTTCCCCACTCCCAAGGCCTCGCTCCAGAACCCACAGCCCGAGCAAGACCAGGCCGAGGAGGAAAACTGGCCGCTCACCCCGCGTGCTCCCGAGCGCCTGAGCTCGCCGCGGTGGACCCGGTCACGGGACGACCCCGAGTTCGACGAGCTGTACGACATGACCGACGAAGACACTGAGGAGGTTCCACTGAGGTGCTCCAACTCGGTCAAGAAGTCCAGTGCCACCACCAGCGCGAGGTCCAGCCGCAACCGCTACCCGTCTCTTGTCATCCCGTCGCCATCTCAGTGGCCGACCATCGAAAAGCTCCAGAAAAGTGCAGTTTCGCCCGCCCCCGTGCCAGCTTTGACTCCCGCTCAAAATCTTCTCAACATGCTAGCCGCCCGCCAACTCCACGACCCCGCCACCAGTGCTGAGCCGTCCCTGGACGGCAGCTTGTCGTCGGAAGAGCTGGAGCGCCTCAGCTGCCCCTCGACCCCGGACCAGCAAGGTCAGAAGGGCGAGTGGACCGGCTCTGTGCAACTCAACCCCGCTGCGATGGAGACGTTGCACCACATCTCCCGTGACGATGACACCGAGAGCGAGGACCAGGTCCTTCACGTCTCCGAGGCAGAGATGACCCAAGTCGTCGGAGGCGAGCGCCTGTCCGCCCCCGTCCAGAGGATCTTCACTACCGATCTCACAAACACCCCGTCGGATGTCCGGTCTGATGAGGATGACTTCTCTGCCCTGACCATTCCTTCGCCCGGTGGTTTCTTCTCTTCGCTGCAGGGCTCTGCCCGCCACACCTGGAGCATTCCTCCCCAGCAGAAGCGCGAAGAAACCCCGTCAACATCCGTCGCTGAGAACTTCTACGGCGTGCCCTGGAGAGAACGTCCGGACAACGTTGTTGAGCACGTTGTCGAAGTCCCCGCCAACTTTGGCGCCGCAGAGCCCACCCCCAATGCTCTCGACGGTTTCCTGTCACCTGTCGGCGAGATCATGGAGATTCAGCCAAGCGCAACCAAGTTCGAGTACAACGAGCACTACGCTCAGGAACTCGCCCAGCTTGCTGGCAAGAACCTCAGCCGCACCAGCCTCTGGCTCACTTCCCAAGAGAACTGGCTGGAGGGCATGCTCAGTCCCGTCAGCCCTGTCAGCCACGAGAGGGGAAACTCCCTGACGGACATCGGCTCCCCGTCCAAGAAGTCTGTCCGCTTCGTTGACCTTGTCGTCCCCAAGACCCCCAAGGTCTCTGAAGAGACTTTGTCCAAGGACACTACCTTCTTTGAGGCGCTTGAGTTTCTCAGAGAGACTACTGGCAAGTTCGATGCTTTCATCCACCGTCTGACTCGTGCTGAGGCCGTACACCTGCAGCGCCGCTGTGCACCAAAGCGGCACAACAACCTGCTCCTCGGCAGGTACGAGCTGTGCGGCTACTCTAAGATCCCTTCTACGCGCCCCGTGTCTCTCTTCTACACTGATGACCCGAACGAGCACAAGGAGCAGATCGCCAAGGCCCAGAAGGAGCAGCAGGCTCTTGAGCTGGTGCGACCAGCTTTCTGGGCTCTCGAGGCCTCCAGGCAACTTCACGGTGGCCGTCTCATTACCAGCCCCGCCTACAAGATTCTCTCCCACTCTCGGGACGAGGGCGCCACTCGCGTCCTCGACCTGGGTGGCCAGGCGGTCTGCGACTGGGCATGGCAAGTCGCTCTGGACTTCCCCCTGACCTCCGTGTTCACCGTCTCCACCAAGACCGAAGAGGTCGTCAAGCTTGACGGCGAAGAGCGCGACGTCGAGGGCCCGCCCAACCACCGCCACAAGGTGGTGCCCAACTACTGGACCTTGCCCTTCCCCAACGGCCACTTCGACGTCGTCTCGGCCCGCAACCTGTACGCGCTGCTCAAGACCACCAAGCCCGTCCCCAACCCCAACCAGCTCGGCAACGCCTCCGGCCTCGACGAGTACGACCTCTGCCTGAAGGAGTGCATGCGCATTCTCAAGCCGGGTGGCTACCTCGAGTTCTCGCTCCTCGACGCCGACATCATGCGCGCCGCTGCCGGCTCGCACACGCAAAAGGTGTCGGTCGAGTTCGCCTTCAACCTCCGCACGCGCGGCTACGACGCCCAGCCCACCCGCTCCTTCCTGCCCCGCCTCGCCCGCGCGGGTTTCGCCGCCAAGGACGTCCGCCGCGCGTGGACGTCGACCCCATTCCCGCGGCCCGCGGCCAAGTGGGCGGAGACGCTGAGCGTCGGCGCCGACGAGGCGGTGGCGAAGAGCAGGCACCCGGACGTGCTGAACTCGCCGCGCAGCTCGCTTCACGTGCAGAGCCCGTCACAGCAGGAGAAGGAGAACAACAACAACAGCAAGGACATCAAGGAGAAGACCATCGGCCCCAACGGCGAGGTCGAACCCTTCTCCCCCACCTCCTTCTTCTCCGTCTTCCCCCACCGCCGCCACAACCACCAGCACAAGCGCAACGACTCGCTGCTCGACGGCATCGTCAACGCCCCCTTCCCCTCGACCACCACCACCACCGGCGGTGGCCTCACCATCACCGTCCCCCCCACCCCTCCGCCGAAAGACACCCTCTTCTCCCCTTCTTCTCCTTCTTCTTCTCCCTCAGACGACGAGGCGCAGCGCGGCTCCACCAAGGACGCGCGCGAGCTCGCCGGCCTCGCGACCGCCCGCGCGTGGGAGAAGTGGCTTGTCAAGCTGCAGGCCGAGATGGGCAAGGAAGACGAAGACAGGCTGGGCGAGGGCGTCACGCAGGCGTTGGAGGAGGGCGCGGTCGCGAGGGAGGATGACGGCGGTGTTTGCGCGTGGAGGGGGTTGGAGGGGTGGGCGAGGAAGGGGTTTTGATTTTCTTCTGATTTTCTTTCTTCTTTCTTGTTGTGAGGAGGAGGAGGAGGAGAAGAGGGGAGGCGATGACGATGCATGTGAATGATGGGATGATGGTATGCTTTTGATGTTTTTTTTGACGATGGATTTTTTTGGGGGGTATGGTTCGGTTTGAGTTGGGTTGGGTTGGGTTCGGTTTCCTTTTCTGGATACATGTGCATATGATTCGATGAAGTTGAAGATTTCAAGAAGGGCAGATGTAATTTCTGGGTAGGGGAGGGGAGGGGAAGGGAGGTGAAGTGTGGACTTCCTCGATATGTCTCACACACAATCACAATCACAAAGAAAGAAAAAGGAGTTTTTAGGGAGAGCAAAACACGCATTGCAATCATTTTCAAGCCTCTTATACACACCCACCCCCCCACACCACACACGCTTATTACAATTGCGCGTTTGGTCTTCTGCTTTTTTCTCCTCTTTTCTTGGGCCTTCTGCGGTTTAGAAAATTAAAAAGGCTGGCGTCCTTGAAAGAAGAATCAATAAGGCTTTCTACCAACCAACGATTTGTTTTTTTTTTATCGTCGTGGGTCAGTCAGTCACTGCAGATTCGAGTGATAGACGACGACGACGGGATGGGTGGGTGAGCCGTACGTGCCGAAGTTGGGGTATCTCAATACCACCACCACCATACCATCAGTCTGTCTGTCTTGATGATGGGATGATTGGGGATGGGGGCGGGAGTTTGGTTATGTGTGCGAGATACACTGTGGTTGCATGTGCGGGTATCTGGTCTGTGTTGTGTTGTGCATGTGGTGGGTGAGAAGATCGAAGGGGGTCGGGTTGGGTCGGGTTAGGTTAGGTTGGTGTTTGCACCACACGCTGCGACGAGAAGACGCATTGTTGGCGTGTTCCCGTGCTTGTAACCTCACCGTTATGTGTGTGTGTGTGTGTGTGTGGCGTGCGGGCAGCTCTCGAGGAAGAGGAGGGGGGAGGGGCTTTGACTTCGTCGTCTGCTTCTCCTCCCCCCGTCCTCGTTTCTCCTCCTCCTTCTCCACTTTTACCCTTTCCCTACTTTCTGTCATACATACATTTTCTTCCCCTTGACGTGGCTTTCGTGGTCTGGTCTTGTTCTGCTACGTGTCTACTACGTTGGTCCTCTTCCTCCCCCACGCTAAGTGGGGAACAAGCGGAAAAGGTGCATGTGTGTGTATGTGTCTATGTGCGTGCGTGCGTGCGTGAGTGCGTGCGCTCGCTCGCTCCTCCTCCTTCTTCTTCACATGCTCGTGCACCTTATTCATGCCTTAGTCGTCCAAGGCGCGCGCGGGGAGTCCGAAAGATGACGGGGCGTGTGGAATCAGGGACCAAACGGACGGACCAGCGGTTCCCTTTTTCACCACCACACACAGCAAAGGGACAAAGGACCCATTTCCGGATCGGCTTCCGACGAGTGTCTGGGCCCTTCTTTTCGTGTGCTCATCACTCACCGACAACAGGTGTGTGGTGGGGCCGGGCGATGCGAAGGGGGGCGAAGAGAAGAGCACGGGAGAAGGAAAGAACAAGGACGAGAAGAGGAATGGGCGCACGGGGAAGCTATAGTAGATGTTGGTGGGTGATTATGTGCGCACGGGGAAGATAAAGACCCCCAACCGACCGATGAAGGGGGCGAAGAGGCAAGGCTGTGAGGCAAGAGAGGATGATCGTCGGGCGACCACCGGTGTGTGCAAACTGCGAACCAAAAAAGCTTGGGTGTGAAGCTTGTTTCTCTTATCGAGTCATGATTCACACGCGGGCTCCGAAAAACCGCGCAAGAACGGACGTCGCCTCGTCGATGGAATGCATTGCCAGGAGACTTCTTCTTTCGTCACTACTGTGTGCTTGCGAGAATGTACATTGATGTAGTTTTTGATTTCTAATTTGATACCACTTCGAAGCTTTTCGAATGATCAAAACTTTAACACTCGATAGTAGAGTAGTTGCTGTCCTTTAGCCATTGTCGTGAATAATCCCTCCCATTCAACCTCCCGTCAGCAAAGGTGATTTCCCATGCAACACTGAAACCAAACCAAAATCGGTCAAGTCATGCATAGGTAATCCAGCGCCATTAGTCGCGGTGACTCAGGCTCACGGGTCCCATCTCTCAGGGTCCTAATACAGCCGTGCACCACGTTGCTGCGCGCCGTACATGTCAAATCCCTCCCCTCCCAACTCTACCGTGGTGGCTGGCTTGATGCGCCACCCGAATCTCCCTGCAACGTTTTGTGAAACGGAGCACGGTTTGGATGCTCCCCTTTCGGACATACGTGTCTCGGACAAAGAACACAAGTGTCGCCGAGGCCGAGAACTTGTGTTTCCGAGAAATAGGCTTGCCGTCGTGGTTAAATCGATTTTGCGCTTGGGCAGGTCGATAAGTGTTTCGAATAACGTGGGGAAGTAGCGGTGACGAAGAGTGGATGCTCCTCAATTGTTTCGCTGCTCCGTGAAGATTCTTCGCATGCAGCAGTCGCCGTATCCGGGCTTGTGGCTTCAGCCAGAGTGCCAGCATGAGGGAAAAGAGGCAAAGAGCGACCGACGTGGTCAACAAAGAGAAAGTGAAAGCAATTCTGCGGGAAGACCCAGAACCAGACCCGGTGATGCCAGTATCGTTTCCGCTGAAGGGTATCGTCGTCGAAAGCCGAAGAAAAGCGAGAGAATGAGAGTGGGCCAATTACGCCGTGCCCAACCCGGATCCCGCAAAAACATGAAAGCCATAAAATACAAGTCTTTTCTTGATCGTCTCATCAGTCCGGTGCCAGACCGTTCAAGGCACGCTAGGGCCCATTTCAGTAGATCCTGGACCAGCCAGGCAAGCCGCGTTGCTTCAAGCCGACGAAGCCAGCGCCCTCGGGTCGCAGGCCGTCGTACTTCTCGTTGGCGGCGGCAATGGTGGTGAAGTCGTCGAGAGTAAAGCGCTTGGGCTCGGCGGGCGCCGGCTCGGGGTTGGGCAGGCGCTTCATCAACAGGCGGTCCTTCAGGGCAAACATGGTGGTGGTGAATTCGCGCTTCTTCGCTTCAGCGGCGGCAGCATCCGTGTCTATTGGTTCAGGGCTCGCGTTAGTCCAATCATTCTTGGGTCTGCGGTGGTAATGATGACGTATGGCGCGATTGAGCGCGACACGGCGGCGCTTCAGGATCATGCGGCGTTGTGGAAGCGTCGGCACACGAACCGGTATTTTTGTGGGGGGAATGGAAGAGATAGTGATAGGAGAGAGCTTACCAGCGCGGGTGGATGATGACGAAACATCGCGTTCGGCGATCCGTGCGTCGGCGGCACCTCCTTCCTGGCCGGCGGCGCTCAGGCCGGTTGCTGAGGTGGTGACGGGGACGGGCACGGCGGTGACGGACGAGATGAGGAAGAGCGTGGCCACGAGGCGGGCGATGGAGGCGGTGGTGAAGCGCATGGTGGGCGAAGGTGCTTGGTGTTGGTTGAAGGTGGTGGATGGAAGGTTGGAGGATGGACGTGGAGGGGTCGGAGCAGAGGCGCGTGCCGCTTCTTAAGCTGTTGGCCGAGTGGGTAGAGTTGGTCGGTGAAGGATTCGACGGGGGGTTTGCGGTAGTGGTGTGGATGATTGTCAGGAGAAGTATTGGATCTTGTAGGACGTCAAGAAGAGGTGCGAGGCTTTTTCGACGCGGTCCAAGACAGTGGAATTGAATCAGTGAGGGCGCAGTACGTGAAATTGGAAAGAAATCAGGCCGGCCTGACGAAGAGGGTGAGATGCAGAGCTGGATGACGGCTGGGCGCAAGGCGGAACGGCGTGCGGGTGGAGATATACGCAGAACGGGAAGACGTCACCCAGGGCGCGTGCTAAACAAGGCCATGCTTAGCCCGCGGGAAAGTGGTGTGTCTCCGCCAGAGCCAGCGCCAGCGCCAGCGCCAGCGCCGGAGCCAGAGCGCAGCTGGCCACGTCCGGCGAGGAAGCAGCAGCCGGCCCGTACCTCAGTCGCTCGCGGCCCTGACGCGCTGCCATCCCTGCGCCTTCCCTGCAATCATGCGTGTCTCTGGCCGCTCCTGCAGCCGCCGAACGGAAGTGACTGGCTGCTAACTGCGATCGCCGCGGTCGTGCTGCAGACGTGCGGCAAGCAGCCGCGCCTTGCTGCTGATCGCCACACCCAATCCAGGCCACGGCCAACCATTCACAATCTCACCCCCCAAGATGATGGCCGGCAGGCATCCCGGCGAAGGCAAGAGCCGATCCCCCCTGATGCTGCGCGCCCCAAATCGATCGTCGTTTCTCCAGTGCGGGCGTTTGGAGTAAAGATGCACGCTCTTCACATCATGCCTCGCCCACAGCCACCCCCAAGGCCGGGGCCTGACGTTCTCGAAAAAAGTGGGGAGAAGGCAGAGAACCTCGACGTGTGGTTGTGCGCCGGCGTCATGGACCCCGTGGGCGGCCTGATCTGAGACTGGCCGTGGATTGCCATTGCCCGAAACAGCCGCGGGCCAAGGGTTGGCGGCTCTGTGGCTCCGCCTCTGCCTCTGCCTCTCCCTCTGCCTCGCTGCCTCTCCGCCTTTCCCGTCTCCACGCCGCACACGCGGGTCCGCGCGAGTCCGGACCATTCGATTTGACGTGCTGCATTTCAGCTCCTCCTCCTCCCCGCGCCGGCTTACCAAAAAAGACCGCAGTCAGACTCGCCCTGCCTGGCGCCAGCGCTGCGGCTTGCCTGAGCGATCAACCGGCCTGACTGGTTCGGAAACGCGACCGGACCGACCGCCGACGCCTAACCGCCACACCAAGGGCTACAGGCCTGTCAGACGGCACGCGATCCAAATGTAGCCCCTCGGTTCTGCCTACCCCTCCGCCGGCCGCCGTGCTCTGGCGCGCAAGAAGCCGACCACGGTCTTTTGCGTTTCCCGCGGTATCACGCGTTTCCTTCCCGCTTTGTCGCCTCCATGTCCTCCGTGTTTCAGAAGCGCCCGCCCGCCTCGACGCAGGTACTATTTCGAAACGTGCATGCGCGAGGGGGAGATTGCCCGCCCGCCGCAAACTGCAAGGCACCGAGAAAAGAACGCGGGCGCGATGCCCTGTTCCTGCCTGCATGGTCCGACGTCGCACAGCATGAGGAGAAAACTTATAGCTGTGCGAAACATAGCGTCCAGGGTCTGCAAACACTATCCATCCTTCGGCTGCGGCAGTCGCCGCCGTTCTCGCTACTGTAAACATCGTGAGATGCCCCTCGCAGAGGTTCGTGCGCCTGACGATAAGCGATGAAGCCATCTGCAGGCTGCGCAAACCTCTGGCGGTCGTTGAGCAGGGAGGTTGAAGTCCAACTCCTTCTTCAATAGCAACGGAAATCAGCAAGAGTAGCCCGAGACTTCTGGCAAACAGTAGCCTTTATTTAGATATCGAGAAAAGAATCGAATGGTACACGAAGAAGACCTCCGGCCCGTGGTTCCCAAATCTTCTGCAGCTCGACCATGGTCCAACGCCAGGCAGCATCGAAAAACTCTTCATCCTCTACCACACGCTCACCGGCGTATGAGTATATAAGCAACAGTCTCTCCCAGCTTCAAATCTCCAGGGGCTTCGGCTTAGGCCCCTCCGTCCTGGCTACGACAAGCCCAGAGCCTGTGACAACCATGTCCCTCAGAGTCCGACCGGCAAATGCAAATTACCGCTCGACATGAGAGCTCCGAATCAACACAGCCCATCGGCTTCGAAGAGATGCATCACTCTGTGGTCTCTGGCTCTCAGGTCCTGACACCAAGGCGGCATCAACTCACGACCTTTCCGCACACCTGTTGTCTCCGCCTCGTGCCCGGCTCTTAAGATGTATGTTATCGTCCTCACTGGAACGCACCGAGCCAGACAGGAGGCGTGGTGACATTTGCCCTCGAGGGTTTGACTGTGCGGATGCAGTCAAGGAGAGACAAGAGCGTCGTGGAGGCGTTGGAAGACAAATCAACCGGCTGGTCAAAAAGGGGATCTCCATCCTGTTGATCGAGTCAGTCACACATCCAGGGCCCAGAGAACAACATAGCTGTCGTCGAACCGTCAGCGACCCAGCGCGCGGCTTTGTCGCCCGATGCACGAGGGAACAGCCACCAGCCCCGAGTAAACCGTATGTCCTTCGTATGACTGCGGCTGAAGCTTCAGCGACCCATCCAAGACTGGAAAATGCGAGACCGAGCTCCGCCATGGACTTCTTGACTTCGTTGGCTGGCCCTTGCTGTGAAGGCCCTGGCAGGTAAGCAGCAGTGCCTTTGAGCCACCACGTACCGTCAACTGCCACCATCTCGAAGCACTGCACTTGTGCATCTCCAGAAGATGAAAAGAATGACCGACGGGAGCTTCAATTTCTTCCTCGACGTCCCGCGCAAGGCGAAGCCGCTGACGAAAAAAAAAAAAAAAAAAAGGTAAAAAGAACAAGTGCTTGCACAGAGATCGAGGTACAAAAGACCTGTCTTGTGTGGAAAAATCAAAAATTGTCCGAGTGAGTCGGGCTCGATACACCGAGACACACCAACTGCGGTGTGCAACGCAGAGGGCCCCCCAATGCAGGACCATTGGTCTTCTTGATCACCAAGGTACCCTCGGCCAGCTGCTTCCAGGCTCATTGATCAAAGACCAGGGCGGAGGGCCTGGGTTAGTAGAAAATCCCAAAAATTGTACCTGGAAGCAGGTGTGAGAGTTATGAAGAATAAGATGGCTGGGACCGGGCGGGCAGCTCAATATATACTGCAAGATGTGGCCAGTGCTTCGGCAGCTGCTGCGCATTCCACTGGAGAAGATCGGAAGGCGGGAAGGATGGAGGGCCAGGTGCAGGGCAGGCGTGGACCACCAGCCGGGAAGGAACTCTAGAGGACCGCCGGCCACATCAACAACATTCCCAGCCCGACAGGACATCGTACAAGCATCGGCAGGGTGTGCAATTCAGAGGATCAACAGTTGGGTATCCGGCGGGCTGCTCCTTGGATTTGCATCGAGAACTGACGATGCGTACAGACTGTACAGTGGTGCGGCTATCCTGAGCCCGCTTCGGCCCCTTATCATCGCTACTACCGACGGTCGGGCTTGGGCAGACGGTGGAGTCATCTGAGGCGGAAGTGGCGGGGGGAGGGCAGGCAGGAAACAGCGCTTAGTGGAAAGCGAGCAGGAACCGGAACCGACCATCCCATGACATCAGCAACAGAGGACAAGTGGACCTACTGCGGAAGTGGCCTTGAACCCACCACCCGAAAATAGGGAATCTGAAGACCCAGGACCGCCTGGCGGGCGTGACATACAACAAACTATGCACAAGACGCCGGTAACCTCAGCAGCAGCTTGGCGCTCTTCTTCGACAGTCAGGGACAAGATCCAGAAGAAGGATAGGAGGAATAAGTCTGCTAGGGTGTTTTGTTGACGACGCTGAACGCCACGCTGACAAAGTTCAACTGCGGCTGGCGCCCGCACATCGCCAAGGTCTTGCTCGACATATTCGACGCCGTGCTTGCCTTTGATCTGAAACTCGAAGCGAGCAAGGCCATGAGAGAGGCGAGAGCATTAGCTTTCGGCGCAGGGTGGGAGGTGTTTGGATACTCTGAGCGGGTTGTTGAGTTTGTTGCTCTCGGGATGGTGATTATCCTCGCGCCACCGGCGATCGAGGCTCTTGGATTCAGGGATGGCTTTATGGTTAAAGGTTGGCTCGATGGAGGAGAGGTTGGTGCCCGCAGATATGCGCAAAGCTGATTTTCGTATTTGAATGGATCTATGGTTCACAGCGGGTCAAAAACAACAAGTCTCGTTGGTCGGAGCGAACGTTGACCGACTACTCCAACCGTCTTGGGACGCAATGGAACAAAATTGATGAAGGGTACGGGAAGAGAGGGCAGGAGGCCCGAGAGAACGAAAGGGGAGAGTGGAATTGTTGATGTCCTTGCGCTCTTTGAGACCTGAAGTCAAGGAGGTAGTCAACGAGGTCGGAAGCTGAAATCGAAGTTGATTGTAAAAGAGTTTGCTCTGACGGGCACAGAAATTCGTATCTAGGCATCGTCTGCAAGAGCTGTGATGAGAGCTTTGAGAAGTGTAATTCTGCGAAACCGGATGAGAAAAGAAAGTCCCAAGCTGCTTCGAAGCAGTTAATCGAGGGACACTCTATCATCGAGAGGGCAGATACAGCCCGGCAAATAGCGCGGCAGTGGTGTCATAACAAAAGTAAATCGGCGAACGAAGAAGATGCAGAGGGCTGTGATGTGTGGAATTTAAGCCAGGGCAAGGCAGAGCTAGGCGCACGGACTACTTAAGCGGCAACGACTTGCGGCGCGGGTGCATCATCACCACCGCCCGCCGCCGCGACCAGCTACCTCACCCACACGACCGCAAGCCCGCGCCCAGCCTCACCCTCCTCCCAACCACGCCTCCGCAATCCACCTCCGACCACAACTGCCGCCATGCTCTTCTTCAGGTACGCTTGATCTGCGCGCCTAGTCCCGCGCCACGCCCAATGGCCCCCCTCCGCTCGTGCTGCTGGCACACCTCAAATCCCGAAACCTGCCTCTCTGCAGGCAGCCCACCTGCCCCACCTACCTACCTTCGCGCACTTCCCCCGACCCTCCCAAATGCTCTCCCTTGCGTCTCCCTCGCCCGCTTCCACAAGAAGAAGCGCCGCGCCAGCCGTCAACCCTCCCTACACCCACGAGCGCTTTGCGCGCGCGCACCCCTCCAAGGAACGAAAAGAGAGAAAAAAAAAAACCTCAGCTAACACGCACACAACCGCTTCCCAGCTTCTTCAAGACGCTCGTCGACCACGAAGTCACGGTGGAGCTCAAAAACGACATTTCGATCCGCGGCACGCTCAAGTCGGTCGACCAGTTCCTCAACATCAAGCTGGACGACATCCACGTGGTCGAGGAGCTCAAGTATCCGCATCTGGTACGAAGAGAAAACAAAACGAACACACACCCTACACACATATATCACTGTCCCCCGTGAGAAAGCAGAAAGGCAGAGGGAGAGAGGAAGAAGCTAATGCCATCCACGCAAATCACAGAGCTCGGTCAAAAACGTCTTCATCCGCGGCAGCGTGGTGCGGTACGTGCACCTGCCCGGCGCCGCCGTCGACACGGCGCTGCTCGAGGACGCGACGAGGCGGGAGGCGGCGCAGGCGGCGGCCAAGACGAAGGCGTAGGAAGGCTGTTGTTGTTGAGAAAGAGCGGAAAGAAGGGGAAGGGGAAAGAAAGAAAAAAAAAACGACGGGCGACAAACAAACAATAAGCAGGGAGGGAGGGGGAAGAAAACGAAAGGAAGGAAGGAAGGAAGGAAGGAAGGAGAGAAGAAAGGGAGAGAGAATGAACCAGAGAGGAGTTTGAATGTTTTCGATACCACACCATGACCATATGAACAAGAGAGAGTTATATTTCGCGCCCCTTTTTCCTTCTTTTTTTTTTTTTTACCACTCTCCTCCTCCTCCCTCTCTCCCTCTCTCTCTCTCCGTTTTTCTAGATTCTTTCTTGTCCGGGAGTGGGGTTGGGATGTGATGCGCGTAAGGCGGCGCGCCGCGGCAGCAAGGTGAGGAAAGGAGAGGAAAATAAAGTAGGGAGAGAATGTGCGTGTGGGGGCATCCAGATCTGTGGCTTATTAAAAGAAACGAAGGTCAAAACTACTGGGGGAAAAAGAGCAGAGGCAGTGCAAAGAGGAACTGGATGGAGAGAGAGAGAAGGCGGTGTGCATCTTTCCGCGTCGGGGCGGAGTGTCGGGGCCGCGCGGGGGGGGGGGGGGGGGGGGGAACACGTGGTTTTTTT
>JAJMYO010000087.1:0-56796 GCA_023087385.1 Diplodia sapinea | reverse complement strand
CCCCCCCCCCCCCCCCCCCCCCCCCCCCCCCCCCCCCCCCCCCCCCCCCAAGACGTGGTTTTGATATTCCCCCACCAAGGTCGGCCGTCTTCCAGCTTCTTCGGGGTTATCAGTTCGGATCAGCCCCAAAAGAGAAAATGATGTCATCGTACTGCTGCGTGTGTGCTCTACGATGGACGCACGCAGTAGTACGATAGCAGGCGCGCGGGAGTGAGGATACGAAAAGGAAAAAAAAAAAAAAAAACAATCAAATGCAAATATACAATTCCCCGTCACCGCCGTGTTGCGTCATCACACATGCTTGAACTTCACAGGCAGGCAGTCTTGCAGTCCGGTACTCTCAGCATTCAGAGACTCGCAATATCGAGAGTGAGCAAGGAATATCTCTCAAAATAAGAGTATCTAAAAAAAAAAAAAAAGGGTATCAAATCCACAAGCCCCGTTAACACCGCAAACGCCCTCGACCTCCACCCATCTACTCAAACGAATAAACAAACAACCCCAATATAAGTTTCTTCAACGACTCCCCAGAGAGAGAGAGGGGGGGAGGGGAGGGTAAAAAACACATGAAACACGTTAAAAAAGTAAAAAAAAAAAAAAAGAAAAGAAAAAGAAAAAGCGAAATGCCCCCCAATCACGACGGACTCGCCTCCTCATCCACCTCCTTCTCCCCGCCCTTATCACCACCACCACCACCACCGCCACCCTTGATCTTCCCCTTCACCTCCTCGACCTTGTCGCCCGCCTTGTTCGCCACATCGACGGCCCAGCCCTTGGCCGCGTTGACCTTGTCCGTAAACCACGCCCACCAGTCCTTCTCTTCCTCTTCTGGTTCGCCTCCCTCATCATCTCCCTCTTCCTCATTTGCTTCCTCGTCATCACCGTCACTGGGCGCAGGAGCTGCCGTCGCCTCCGAAGAGGGAGCAGACGAAGCAGAAGTAGACGAGGCGGCAGACGAGGCAATGGTCAAGACGTGGCCGGCCAGGCTGGTAGTCGCCTGCGTTGCCGACGCAGACGCAGACGCGGACGCGGAAGAAGAAGAAGAAGTCGTAGACGGCTCCGGATCCTCAGGCGTCTCCTCCGGCTCGACGTCCGAGTGCAGGCCGACGGGCTTGAGGGGTAGGCGGAGGGTGCCGTTGTTGGGGGCGGGGTCGGCGCCGATGGAGTCGCAGATGATGTTGTAGAGTTGGACGTTTTCTTTTTTTTGAAAAGGCGAGTTAGTGACGACGAGTCAGAGCTAGCAAAAATTGCGCAGATGGAAGAAAGAAGAAGAAGAAGGAGAAAAGAAAAAAAAAAAACAACTTACGGAAAGGCTCCAGCCGGCTGCCGGGCTGGTGCGGGAAAGCGGGGCCCCTGGCGATGAAGATGGCGCGCATGAGCGGGTGCTCGTGGTCGTAGCCGTGCAGGCCGTGGGGCTTGTAGGCGGCGCCCGTCCTGAGGCCTTCGGCCACGTCGAACTCGTCCTTGGTGGCGATGGCCCAGCCGGGCTTGGGCACGATCCACAGCGGCGCGATGCGGTCGTTGTTGGAGAAGTGGTAGCGCTCGGGCATGTTGAAGTCGCGCAGGTAGACGTCGATGGCCGGGTTGTGCTCGGCCTTGAACTTGAGCTCCTGGTACAGGCGGTCGAGGTTGTCCGCCTTCTTGGGCCACAGGCCGTACAGCGGCCAGCCGTCCATGTGCTCGATCAGGTTCGTGTCGATGAGGTCCTCGAGCTGGATGAGGCGCGAGACGTCGGTCGTCGCCATGCCGTGGTCCGAGACGATGACGACGTTGACAATGTCCGTCAGGTTGCGTGCCTCGAGGCCCTTGAACAGGTTTCCGAGCATGGTGTCGACGGCGGTGATGGTCCCTCTGATCTCAGTGCTGTTCGGACCGTACCTGTGGCCATCTGAATCGACGTTGGGTACGTAGGCAGCGATGAACTGAGGGCGGGGCTGGTCGCCCAGAGCGTGCGGGCTGTCTGGGCCTGGAAGATCCAACAAGCCAAGGATCCTGTCAACCTTCACCGACAGCTTCTCCGAGCCGTTGTACTTGTCGAGGTGAGCGGGCTCGTATTCGCCAACGTCGGCCTCAGAGCCCGGCCACATGTGCACAGCGGTCCTGATGCCTTGGCTCTCGGCTGTCGACCAGAGGGGATCGCCGCCCCACCATTTGCTCTGCATGCTGACCTCGGTGTGGGTGTAGTAGAAATCCTGTTCGAATTCGGGGTCCCAGAAAGTATTGCCAACGATCCCATGGGCTTCAGGGTAGAGGCCTGTTGCCAGAGTCCAGTGGTTGGGGAAGGTCACACTGGGAAAGCTGGGGTTCATGTACGGTGGGGAGACACCCTCGTTGATGAAGGTCTGCATCGACGGGGTGAGGTTCCGCTGGAGGAAGTCTGCGCGGAAGCCGTCGAGGGAGATGAGAATGGTGGTGGGAGCAAAGGTTGCTGTGCCATTGTGCAGCATAGTTGCGAAGTGCTTGGTCGGCCGCAAGCCGGATGCCTTGTACGCCGCAAAGAGCAGGACGAAGAACAAGATGACGATGAAGACGTAGATGATGGCCCGCAGGAGAAGCGGCCTCGACGACTGCAGTTGCATGTGAGCTCTACCCGTTCAGCGAGCACGGCAAGGATACATACCCGCTTCTTCTTGCCCAGCAGGGCGCGCAACCGCTGCTCGTCGGCCTCGGAAGAGTCTCTGGACGAGGCACTCGACAGCCTCCCCCCTTCTTCGGTATCATACATGAGTTGACTCTCTTCGGCACTGCGGAGGTGTCGCCTGCGGTCGCGGCCGGGCTCCTTCGTGGACTTACGTCGCGCCGCCGAGTCGCCGTCTCTGGCGCGGAAGAGGCGCCCCAGGCGGCCTTTGCGTGCGCTGCCGGCTGACGAGCTGCGGGCGATCAGCTTCTCGCGCTCCTCCTCTTCCTCCAGCAGCGACATGTCCTCCCGGCGCAGCTCGGTCGAGGTCTTGGCGTCGTCGAAGCGGTCGTCGTCGTCCTCGTAGGCGGTGTCGCTGTCGGAGCCGGCGAGCATTGGCTCCGTGTCCTCGAGCTCGCGGCGGCCGCGGCGGCTGGAGCGGGGCGGGGCCATGGCTGGTGGTATTTTGGGGTGGTTCGATGGCGGAAGGGTGTTTGGTTTACGGGATCATATCCCTTGACACGTTCGCGTCGCAATATTAGGCAGGAGTCCGTGTTGCCGTCGTGGCCGAAACGGTCGATCGCCGAGAAAAGACAGCACCTCTTGCGCGAGGGGGGAATGCTCCTGGCGAGCCTGATATGCACGACCGCGATCTTTTAGTCCTTCGTACGGATGCTGGTGTCTGCGCTGTGGAATGCGCCAGCGTCTGCGCCAGAGGCCGATCCGCCCTGACTCGTGCGCCCGCCCTGCAGCTCGCCGATCACCCGCCCTACTTTTGCACCCAGCGTCCTACAAAGAACCACACGGCAAATAACCTCGTCCGGGCATGCAGATTGTTTCACCAAATTCACAACGAACACATGTTGCCATAGTGATCATACATGGATGTTTCCCGGGATTACGAGGATATTGTCCCTGAGTTGAGACCCCGTGAGCCCATCACATCACTTGACATCTACAGGAGTGCAAACGTATCAACCATACCACTTCTAACATACCTCTCCCCGTGAAATTCAGGAAGCATAAAGCACTCGCCAATCACCCTGTACGTAGACAATTGCTCATGAGGCGGCACAGAACCTCCATAGACCTCATATCTCAATGGCGATAACGATGACACCAGCCTGCCGTCGCTCTCGTCACGGCGTCTCTCCCTACCCCGGACCGTTGTTGTTTCCGCTGTCGGCCGGAGCGCCAACGGAAAGGCGCAACGGAACACAATGCACACGACGTCTCCTTCTCGCAGTCCCTCCGGCCCGACCCCGTGTTCTCCAGACGTGGTCCGGAAGCGGTGTCGACGGAAGTACAATTTATACCACTGGCGGGCAACATCTAGAGTTTTGAAGAGGTCCTCCCCTAGGTGGCTGCTGTGGGGATTCGGCTGCCAGAACCGAGCGACCCGGCCCATGATTACGCCGCGGACAACGAGTTTGTTTTGAAGACGTTGTGCTGGGGGGTCTTGCAGAAAATGATCCAAGCTCCAGTCTGCCTGGTCACAACCTGTATGGCCGATGCCGGCAATGTCGATATCTGCAAGCGAAATCGGGCGTGATTGCCCGTCCTCTGACCATCGGGGAACCCACGTGCGAGACCAGTCCAGACTCTCGCGGCACGAGGAAAGGACATCGAGATTCCCATGGACGCCAATCGTTGTCCACGCAAATCGGGTGTATACCTCCTCGAGGTCGAGGTTGTAGTCCGCAAGGTCCGTATAGTGATACCCATCGGACGCTATCGCAAGTAGGGCAATAACCTTGTCTCGCTGATCCGAGACGTGGAGAGACTCGGTCGCGCGGACGAGCTGTAGCAGTGTTTGTTCCGACTTGCCACGTTCGATCTTGAGGGTGAGTTTGACGAGTTCCGGGGCCCCTCGAATGGTGTGGAAGTAGGGCATTATGAAGGCCTCGCTGGCAATTGCTGCCACCGTTTGAGAAAATTGCTCCCACAGAATGCCTTTTCCATCCCCCAAAATGATGATGGCGCATCTGGCGAGCAAGACCTCTTGAACCACCCATGTGCGGTAGAACCACGGCTGTGCCAGGATTTTTCGGAGAAGAGTGACCGCCCAAGATGGTGCTCTTATGTGGAACCACCATTCTTCGAGGTAAAGTGGTTGATCCATCCCCACAGGTTCGAGCGCGTTTTCCAAGAAATCGGTTAATCTGGTCATTTCTGCGTGGTCGTACTGAAGAGCGGGTCCAGGGTATATAAGAACCCTCCGTGCAGTAGCGTAGATGTTGCGCATCAGCGAGACCTGATGATTCCGCTCTTTGACATTCTGTTGGTCGATGCAGAGCGCGTCCACCCACAAGATTCGAATGTTATTGGAGTCGCGAAGCCTGGCCAGCGCGCGGATGCAGTTCCGCGTGGCTCGAACCACTAGCCATGACTCTCCGACGAGGATATGCCCGCTGTCCGACTGATCACCCCAAGCGTACGATAAAGCATCAAAGCGAGGGTAATAATTCAGACGATGGTGAACGATGTTGCAGTGGAGCGGCTGATGGCCGCGGCCAGGAAGGAGCTCTAGGAGCCTAATCTCTCGAGGATCGCGAAGCTGCCGGTACGTGTAGTCGAACTCCCCCGGGTTTGTTCCGCGCTCAGTCGTCGACGGGTAAATCTTGACGTAGCCACTTCGGCTTCCCATGGTTTCGACAAGTGGACTCAACAAGGAGTTGACTTGTACAACGGCAAGTAAGAGATATGGAGGCTGACGAAAGAGCAAGGCTGAATGACACCTGGTGGTGTCACGGATTCTGTGCTTACTGATACATTGCCTTGCCTCCCCAGTCCACGCTTACAGCCAATAGCTGATGTGAATAGCCCATGGCTCATTGAGCAAGGATCTTACTGTTCCGAACAGTATGATTGGCTACTGTTGCAATATAGCAGGCAGATGGCTTAGTCATACGAGCAGGGTATAAAGCGGCCCCCAGGATCGCCTTCCCTCCGCTCCTCATGCCAATACAACACCCCTCACCAAACACCACCAAATTTCAACGACTACCCTCACTGGACTAAAACGTTTTGTCACGTTAAAGACAAAAGCCGTGTCTATCATAGGCGGCTGCGAAAAAATAAATGCGGAGAAGGGTTCAGGCGGGTTTTGCTTCATCTTTCGAAGCAATGAGAGCTACTCTCGAAGCGCAACAGTAAGCTAGCTTGAATATGAAGATTGAAGGAGCAAATTCAACTCAAGAATTGGATGTGGCTATTCCCCGCCACGGGATCATATACGTGCCGCGCTCGTGCTCCGTTCGGGTCGACGGTTCTCAAATAGGGACAGTGAGCGGGTTCATAGTCCTGCTGAATAGTCAGTAGCTTCGCCCCTTTAAACATCGAGCAAGGATCCACATACGTCGCGCCGCCGTCGACCACCAAGTTCGCGCCAGTGATGTAGCTGCTGAAACCGCTCGCCAAAAACCCGACGACCTTTCCAATCTCCTGCGGCAATCCAGCGCGTTCGAGGCCAATGTGTTCCTTCTGCGCCTTAACGCATGGAACGCGTTTCGTCAGTCGCCAGACCCTGAATTTTCCAAACTGCTCCAGGAAAGAAAACCACTCACCTTCTCCGACTGCAGGCTCGACGGCGGCAGCTGTTGGGAGCTCATGCCGCGCATATCGAAGCCCTTCAAATCGATGCCCATATCGATCTGGCCGGGGGAGACGCAATTGATCCTCACGCCCGTTCCTTCCACACAAAAGTCAGCCCACACTGTCCCCCACCAACCAAAAGAACCAAGGCAGACAGGCAGCACAACTCCGCCCACTCACAACTCACCCTTCAAGCTCGCAACGCCGGCCCTCACCACCCCCAACGCAGCATGACAACTCATCGTAAAGCACGCGCCCCAGCACCCGCCCGATTCGCTCGCGACGCTACTAACCACCACAATACTCCCCCACGGCACCTCCTTCGGCACGGCGCCCGCATACCTCCCCGTCCCCCCCGTCGTCGTCTTGCGCATCGCGGGCGCCGCGTACTTGAGCGCCCAGAACGGCGCCGCGGCGTTGGCCTCGAAGCACCTCCTCAAATCGTCCGGCCCCGTGTCGGCGACGGCCGGCGGCCCGAGCAGGCCGGAAGACGCCACCCACACGTCCAGCCGGCCGGTGCTGTTGAGGACGTCGTCGATGAGGGAGAGGGTGGCTTCGTCGGTGGCGAGGGGGAAGGGATAAGGGATGAGCTTGGTCGAGGGGTGGGATGCGGCGACGGACGCGGTGAGCGAGGTGTAGGCCGGGTGGGCGTCGGGCTCGGAGGAGCAGGCTGTGGTGGGGCGGGAAGGCAAAGCGCGGTGTCGAGTTAGCGGAGAGAGATTTTTTTTTTTTTGGGGGGGGGGGGGGGGAAGGGAGAGAAGAATATTCGGGGGTTTGAAGGAGGGAAGGATTGGGGTTTTGCCGTACCGTAGATGCATGCGGCGCCGTGGGCTGTTGCTTGTCAGTATTCTGCCCAGACATTGGGTTGGCGGGGCTGCTGCTCTCTTACCGGCCAGTTCGTGGACGATTGCTCGGCCGATGGGTTGGGTTGCGCCTGTTACGACGCAGACGAAACCGTACTGTGAGCGGCGTGCGTAGGTGTCTGTCAGTGTTGCTGTTTTCCCCGCCAAGTTGGCGTGGTTGGTGGAAGTTTGGAGCTGGCGGGCATGTCATACCAGCTTTCCGTCAGGACGGTAAGGCGAGAAATGCTCTGAACCCAGTGGCGCACCGTTGAGCGTAGGCTGGGGAGCAGAAGAAGAAGACATGATGGCTCTTTTGCTACGGAGAACGAGAGAAAAGTTTCCAGCTTCTATGTCTGCTGGTGGTGGTGGGGGGAGATGGAGCTTGGCACAGGAGAGAGAAACAACGAAACCCGCGGAGATCGAGACAGGCTGCTGACGCTTGACGGCCCGGAGATAGCGGCCAGCGCTCTGGCGACGGCAGCCAGATGCGACGAGGCAGGTGGTTGCAGCATTTCCGTGGATGTGGGGAGCTCTGAACGCAGCATCTCCGTGGAAGTTGGGCTTATCTGTTATCGCATCGCATGACGTATCGATGCTACCCCTCTGCAACCCTACACACATGATTAGATGATTGGCCACTTTCTGCCACCCGGTCAATTGCAAAAGGTGGCCGTCTGTCTTCGAATTGGTCAAGAAAATCGTACGCGATCAAATGTCTCCATTGCTTTTGTTCCCGCCCCGAGCCAAACGAAAAGCCCGTGACCGATAACCATCCCGTTCGTAAATAAAGCACATTTCATGCCTTCATCCCGATATTACCTCGCCCAGTCTATCGTGATATCGCTTTTACTCCTCGTCGTCTTGCTCCGGCACGACACCCTCGTCCGCCTCCTCCTCAAACGTGTTGTCCGGCACCTGGTAGAGGCGGAGGATAGGCTTGTTGGGGTCCTTGACGAGGACGTACTTGCCCTCGGGCATCTTCAAGCACATATCCGCAATGGTGCGGACGATACCCCAGCCGTTGGACAGGTTGAGCGCCATCTGGGTGGCGAACTCACGCGGCTTAGCGCTGAGGACACCGAGAATGACGTGGTCGTTGTTGTTCTTCGGGTTGGTACGGGACACGAAACTGTGCATGTATTAGCAATCGAATCATCCACGTGACCGGAATACACTTACCCAAGCTTCATAGAGTCGGCCTTGGCGAGGATGGACTGAACGGTCCAGCGGGCAAGCTTGCAGCTGTTGTTCTTCATCTCAGTGGCAAGAACAGCACCCCTCTGGCTGGCCAGCTTGGTGCGCCAGTCAAGGGCGCCACCCGAGCCCTGGGCCTTGTTGTCGAATTCGTTCAGGGCCTTGATGGTCAGGTATTGGTCCTCGCCGTTGATGTTGTTCTTGACAGCGGCATCAAGTTCCGTCCTGACAACGAGGTGGAGGGGCTCCTCATCGTTGTTCAGCGACAGATCGAAACGGCGGTACCTGTAAGACTTGGACGCCGCCGGTGCAGACTCCTCCTCGTCGTTGTAGAAGGGGTGCGGGTTGGGCATATCCTTCTTGGTGGCCTCCTGGACGACCTGGAGAGGGAAGACGTTGTTGATGTGGGTAGCCTCCATCATCAGGGCATTGGGGTTGTTGAGAACGTCCTTGTTGCCTTCCGACGTCTCGAGGGGCGCGTCCATGGCATTCTCATTGACGGTAACCATGTCAATGGTGGAGGTATCCCGCTTGTCGATGAAGAGCTGGTTGCGGCGGCGGGTGATGACCAAATCCCAGGGGTAGACCGACTTCGGCGCGCACATGAGCATCGACAGGATGTTGTCGGTGGCGAAGATGGTGGCCTCGTTCTTCTCGGAAAGCTCCTGGATGATGGGATCGCTGGAGGTCGTGACGTTGTACGCCGCACGGTCGAGCACCTGCAGTTTCCTCTCCGAAGTCTTCGCGCCGGGAGCCTTGTCGTAGGAGCGGTCGTAGTAGTACAGAAAGCCGTAGTTGTCGAGGTCCTCGCCATCGGGAGTCTCGAGGTTGAGCTTCGCAAGACGCGAGTAGTCAATCTCCTCGAGGACAGCCCAGTCAGGCTTGACCTGGACAGAGGCGTCCCTGTTGCGCTGGGGCTTGTCGTCCCACCGGCCGAAACGCCTGCCGCCGCCGCGACCGCCGCGACCGCCGCGGTTGTCGTAGCCGCCCTGCTGCTGCCTTCCACCAACGCGCTGGAATGTGCCTCTGCCGCCGCGCCCAGCAGGGCCGCCGCGCTGGCCACGGCCGCGGAAAACGGTGCCGCCACCGCGGCCGAAACCCCGGGTCCTCGCAGAAGTACGGGTGTTGTCGACGACGGAGAAGGTAGCCTCCTCCTCGGCAGCCTGGATCGCGAAGGGGTTGTTCGCCTGGGATGCGCCGTAGACCTGCTGGTCTTGGTTGTGGGTCAGCATGAGTGCGGAGAACAAGCAAGGCGCGTGAGGGACATACCACGGTAGTTCCTGTTGCCGTACTGCTGGCGACCGCCACGTCCGTCGCGGTCCTTGCCCTCAGTCCAATCGGCCATGCGGCCTAGGCGGTCGCCTTTCGAGTAGGGTGCGTAGGGAACGCCATCCAGCATAGTCTCGCTCTCGGTGGCGGGGCCCCAGCTGTCGGTGGCGGGCAGAGCCGACACGAGGTCGAGGAGCGAAGCGGGCGCCATGATTGTGGTGTGGGGTTGAGTGGTGGTGGCTCGCGGGCCAAAGTGCGTCAACGCCGGAATTTTGATATCTTGGCGCTGTGACTAAGCGACGCGGCCGGTGGCGCGCCTTTGAACGCGAACCCTTGGCCGCCGTCCGCCTTCCTCCCGCTGCCGAACCTACAACAACCAACAACGCCGTCGCTTTGTTGCCGGTGCACGTGTTCGGGCGTTGCTGGCTTACCTGCCATCGCCTTCTCGCACACGCCTGACTTTAACACGTAGCCTTCGTTTGCCGTGTACATACCTGTCTTGATCGAGACCCCTACCTTCCTGGAACCATGGACTTCTCGGCTTCCTCCAGGTCTTACTTGCCACAGTTTTGGATATGAAAGAAATCCTAGTTCACCTCTCTGCGCCCACCTCTCGCAAAGATGATGAGCGATACAGGAGGCTCGCCGAAGCCTATGACGACTTCGAACCTGCAACTACCATCGACTGCACTGCTCGGAACCACGTGAACTCCACCGTGAATCAAGGCGACCATCAGGCTTCGGCGGCACAACATGATATTTTAAGGACACCAGCAGACTTCAAAGCCGTCCGCGATCGCAACCAGCTTTCCGGTGAGGCCGACGCAGGCGCTTCAGCCAACCGCGTGCCTCGAGCTGCGGAGACTCTGGCCGCAGCTGGCTTCGTGGAGCCTGCGGAGATCGTCCCTGCCTCAAGACAATCTGTAGCCAAAGGCAAGACGCCTGAAAACTTTGCCCATGCGCCGGATTTTGGGAGCGTCATGAGCACGCCCGCATCACGATCGCCTATCGAACAGATTCACGAGATTGAGCGACGATGGGTTCACCAGCAACGATCGTCTGCCAAACGCTCTGCATCGGGTCGATCGAAGACAAGCACCGGTGCAAGCACTCCGCATCCACTGTATATCGAAGATACGCAGGAGGCCCTGGCTATGCTCGAAGACTATGTTGATGCCTCATTCTATGGTTCTGATGCACATTTCTCAGATATTGAGTCACCAATTGCTCAGAGAATTAGCAAGAGGCCGCGTCTCTCGTGCGAAGTCGAATCTCTGGAACCAACCCAGGCGAACTACAATGCAGGAAGTGAGGAATCCACTACCCCGCTAATTCCCAGTACCTGGATGCCGCCGCCGAGAACTCCTCCGAGAGAGAGTATGAGCTCGCAGATGGTTGATGACTATGGCTTGAGCAATTCCGAGTCATCTATGCGAGCTTCTGATGATTCCGGGCCCGTGGTTGAGAGCAAGCGCGGGTCACGCGAGACCTCGAACTCGAACCCGGCGCCTGACAAGGGTGTGCGACAAATGAGCGACGTTTCCGAGTCTCACGACGCACGCCGACAGGGAACACCACAAGAACCACGACGATCTCAGGTCTCCACACAGGACGTATCTGGCGATACCCACGCACCGGATGCGAGTAGCGAGCCTCAGGCAAATGTATCCGCAACTCCTGTCAGGCCCAGCATGGCGCTTCCAGCGGCCCCGGCGCCGTCTCATGCCGATTGCGATTTCGGTTCGCTCCCGATACAACTGTTCTCTCAAGCTGCACCTTCGGGGAACAAACGGGTGTTCAACGAGGTGACGTCTATGCTTCAGCTATATGCCGAGAAAGCTTCGATAGCCAAGCACTACAGACCGGCATTGGTCTCCCGCGAAATCAGGACTACGGAGCGTGGGTGTTGGATGTTCGACACGTCGGACTGGGATCCCTCACGGCAGCACGAGTTTTGGACGCGGATGCAGTATCTGACCGAGTATGGTTATCTGGGTAATGCCTGGCTGCAGCGAAATATCCCAAAGGATTGGAAGCGAGGCGGGACGGACGGAAACGAGGCGGGGGGGTTGGGGGTTGTTTGGATGTTTTGTTGGGGCCAGGCCGTGCCGTACCTTTGGGTTGTTTTGCTGACGGAAAGCCATTTGGAGATTCGGAGGAAGAAGTCGAGAGCGCAGTGGGTGGTTGGGCCGATGGAGAGTCTGGAGGTTGTGGTCAAGATGCCTGAGCCAGGCAAATGACGTTCATTAGAGGGCGCACAGATTGAAGAATCATGCATTGTAGTCTGAGTCACACGTGGTTATAACAGCGAGTGAATGATAGGTAGCGAATGTTCCTTGTGTTCACAATGAAAACAAGTAGGCAAAACTGTAAGCGACGATAAGCTAATGACGAGATCACACGCCGTTTATTTAGAGTATTGTTTAGAATCTGCTTAGATACCATGAGACTCAGATGGCTCTATCTCAATCAAGCTCGGCCTTCGTCCCAGATTGCGGGTGATTCAACCAACCACCCTGACAGACCTATACTTTCCAAACCCCCGTTCTTCGCCGCGATGAGGCCCGTCTATTAGACCGTTGAACGTCAGTGGCAAACCGCCGAAATGCATGGCGTCCTTTGAATCGCTTGTCAGGCATTTCCGGGTGCTCGCATTCCTTGTTTTCGGGGAAGGTGGCGGTGAATTTTTGGTGGAATTCTGGCCACTTCCGAAACGCGGCTGCGTGTTCCCTCATCCAACCTGGTCCACTTGTCCTCCGTCTGCCCAAGGCCGATGCCCGGCGGTAGATAACGAAGGTGCTGTTGAGCAGATAGTGAAGAAGATAGTAAACAATTGGTGTTGTTGATGTTCATCAGTTTGAAATAATGATGGTTGGCAAATTGGTACTAGACCGCGTCTACCCAAGGCTCTTCCGACTGTACAAGAACGAACAGTCATAAGTGGAAGTCATTTCTATGGTACCCGTGTACAGAATCAACCAAGTCACAAGTGGAAACCATATGCAGGGTCCACCCGTGGACGGAAAGGTGCTCTTGGTTGAGGACCGTGCCAGCATAATTGCCGATGCTGACGTGCTTGCTGCCTCAGAAGAGCGGTCACAAGTGGAACCCATGGGCATGAGTTTTCTACCCGTGCACAGAAATGACCATTGTCGACCCATGGCACGGTGATGTGCGGGTCCGATGGTGTGGTGAGGAGGTGTCGTATCGGCGAGCGGAAGAAGCAGTAAAACCCCCCTGGTCGGTCGCGCCTGCCAACAACGGCTGGACCCTGCATATGGCTTGCACTTCTGACTGTTTGAAACCCCTGAACTCAAACCTATATATTTCCACCGCCGCACCCAGTCCGTTCTCCGCTCTCCAAGTCTGCTGAACACTCGCCCCAAGAGTTATTTAGCTTACACCAGACTTTTATTCTCCGACTCTAAGTAAGTAAGGCACCTCCCCGATCCACTGCACAGTGAGTTGCAAGACAGTTGAGCTAACACTACTAGCTACAATGTCTAACCCGTGGCGCCCGTCCGGCGGAGAGTCTTCCAGCGCGCACTCCGAGACTCCCAAGCACAGGAGGAAGGCGGCCAGGAGTGACGAAGAGGTGAAGGTCAACATTGTCGAGGCCAACTTCCGTACTGGCTGGCCGAAACTGGTGCCTCAGCCCACAATCAACCGACTTTCCTCCAACCCAGACTACTACGTCACGGAGTATCGACAGAAGGAAGCGACAATCAGAGCCATTCTGCAAGCTCAGGGAATATCTTTCAACAGAATTCGCCTGGTGGAGCGCAAGTCAGCCGGGTCTCAGTCTTTCTACCCCACCCTGCTTGTTGAGGCTACCTCGCGTTCAGGATCATGGTACAATGCGGTACTGAGACTGAGCCGGCTCCTCCAGGACACTACTGGTAAGTATGACGGCAGCATCCACGTTGAGATTGTGGAGTTTGGGTCCGACACCCCGCGCATCTTCCCCATCCACGCTGACGACGACATCCTCAACACGTGGCGCAACCTCGGAAAGTCAGTCGTGAATGGTTTGGCCAGATACCAGGTGCACTGGAAGCTCCTCTCTTTGGTCAAGCTGAGCTGCCGCCCTTATGGGGCAGATGCTGGTCCACCTACCACCACCATGCTGATCGAAGCCTGGGACCCGGATGCGGACGACTGGGAGCTCAAGATTCTTCCTGGGTTGAAAGGTGTGATCAAAAACACCGCAATTGAGAATGTTGAGATCTGGCAAGCTCAGGGGCACTCCAGTGGCAGCGGCGGGGCTCTCGACGTGACCAGCCTTCCTGAGCGCACATGGTGGGAGAAGCCGCTACGCATCGGTGATGGCCTGGGCCCCCAAGGAATCCCATCAATTGGCACGCTCGGTGGATTTGTGCGCATTGAGGATCCGGTGAAGAAGGTTGGTAGTACCTGCATTCTCACCAATTGCCACGTGGTGAAGCCCTGCCCTGGCCTGACAGAACGTAAGTGGACAATTTTACCTTATCTGTATTTTCCTCTACTGAAAGAATCACAGAAATGACCCCGAATCCCCCAGAGAAAGCTCTGAAGGCCCTGAACATCACGGAAACCCCCTTGAGCCACATCGTCGTGTGCCCTTCCGATCCGGATTTGAAGAGAAAAATCAAACTCCTGGAGGAAGAGATCCAAGCTACCAAGGAAGAAATGTACGGTCCCCTGCCACCGGGCGCGCGGCCGGCCCTGGTGGACAGAGCCGAAATGGGCGACGAAAGGGCCGTCAGAGCACTCCAGGTTTCCGAGAAAACCATCGACAAACTTGAAACACAAGTGCTTCACCTCTCCGACGCTCCGAGATTCATCGCTGGCGCTGTTCGCGCAATCTCGGGATTTCAATATCTCCTCAAAGACGGCAACAAGAAAGTTGCTTTGGACTGGGCTCTGGTTCAAGTTGCCTCAGGTCGTGCTGCGAACACCAGCTTCTCGTGGGAAAATCGGAGGCAATACAACCTTGATCTTCCCCATTGGGCGAGAAGGGATTTCCAGAGCTGGCGGAAACTGTCACAGTCCAAGCCTACCGATGTCATGAAGGTGGGAAGAGCAACCGGATGGACTGAAGGCGAAATCAATTATGCCGAGGCGTGGTTGGACCGTACGAAGTCACCCAAAGGCAACACCTGGGAGAAAGAGTACGGAACGGTCGTGGAGTGCATGCGAGTTGAGAATCCGCGTGGGGCACAGGTTCCCTTTAGCATTGGAGGCGACTCGGGCTCGATGGTCGTGGACACCAAGGACGGTGCGTGTGTCGGCCTTGTCTTTGGTGGTGATGATGGAGGATCATACGCCCTCATGACGCCAATCGAAGACGTCTTCTCTTCCATTGAGAAAGTTACCGGCTGCAGGATCGTGATGCCGCGGCTCGTTGCTTGAGGTGGTTGGTGAACATTCCAATTTGAACTTTTCGGAGGGTTTGTCGAGCGTGAAATATGCAGCTGCGGTGGGTCGGGTGCTTTTCAGACATGCTTCAGGTGTTTTCATGGGGGCCTCACTTTCTCATTGCCTGGCATGATGAACTTTCAATTTGATTTTGCTAGGAGTTTGACAAGGGTGAAGATGTAGCTGCGGAGCTGCAGCCTTCGGACATTACTTCAGACATTTCCATGGGACTCTTGGTTTTAACGATGGAGTAGATATAACATCATGATTTTCTGACTTCCCTGAATACTGGGTGAGGGAGAGTCAAGCTGTTGTGCCAGTAGCTTGGACTGATCTTCCTTTTTCCCTTCGTAGATCACTGATTGCTTTCATGACTTCCCTGTGAGCAGTTCATGGCTTCGCGGCCAATTTGTGAACCAGCGTTGTACGGATAAAAATGCACTACAATGCGGTTTTCACGTCCATTGCAAGATGTTTCAATCGAACACCGTGTCCCGACGCATTCGTATAAGTCTTGAAAACTCACATCCACTTCTGGATAGTAGCTCACGTAAGAAGAGTGAAGCATCCTTCGTACCCAGGGCATGGAAAGATCATGCTTTATGCAACCAACCCATTGTGGAAGTGACTCGAATCTGGCGGGAGGAGTGCCACGAGGAACTCTGATCAACGGAGCTTACATGTTTCAGCTTGCTGAGGGGCTTGATCTTTGTGTAACATGCGAGAAGGGATTTCGGCCCCCCGACTCCATCGGGACCCAGCACGGCGGTCAAAGGAACCGCTTCGACTCCTTCGGTCCCGATTTGGCAGTCTGATGCTTACGACAAGGCCCGCCCGACGCCTCAGCATGTAAGCAAAAGGCCAAGCCCCGTCAGCGCACGAAAGGCGCATGAGAGCACGTGAGACAGCCGCATGGTATCCCAATATATCTTTCATGATGGCCGAGTGAGACAAGACAGACGACGACACGAAAGACACTTCTCCCTACCATCGCACCCGTGTACACGGCTCGTCCCCCCCCTCCCAGCCTTTTGCCCTTTCGTCCGCAGCGTTTCTTTCACTACTCATCATGTAGCACGCCCGGGGGTTGCTTATTCCCGCGTACCATGACGTCGCGGCCGGCGGAGCTTGTCCATGTTCTTCTTCTGCTTGGCTGATGCCCTGATGCCCTTCTGCATTCTCTCCTGGCCTTCTTCTCGGCGTCTTGGGGTGTCGGGGTGTTGCCCATTTCTTTTCCGGCGGGCGCAAGAGGGTGATGCGAGAAGTGGCTGGTGAGAGAGAGCTTGCAGAAAAGCTGTTCTTTATTCAGGCAGCTGGTTTGGTGAGTTTTCTGTGACCACCAGCCTTTGAAGGAGACAGGCCGGGCAAAACATCATGGACAAAGCCGGTAAGTGACAGATTGGCAAGTGACTTTGCGTCCCGTCCCGGATATTGTGCATTTTTGTATCTCTACGAGAAACAATGGGCCAATCTGTCTGAGCTCCTCGTTCGTCAATAGCTGGGGTGTTCATACCACAGCAGCAAGGACAACAGGCTACTGTGTCACGTCCATGGATTTTCGAATTGTGGGCTGACTTTCACGGTCAATCAACGACAACTGTCGGAAGCATACGGAGGTATTAGTGAAAGACCAAGAGGTTTATTCTGAGACTAGACGAGGTGCAAACTCTACACCCTCTATACCACAAATTCTCATCCCTCTGGCACCAGATCTGTCCGCCCAACCTTGAAAATCTCCGTTGATATTTTGTCCTGATGCACGCCAATTCTTGTGTTCGACTCCACACAGAAGCGCCGCTGATTTTCGAAAAAGTTTCGGGGATTGTAGGGCTGGTGGATTTGCCGGAGCGTTTTCTCAACCCTTCTTGACCTTCTTCGCCATGCTGTCCAGCTTGTCGCCGATATCTTTCAGCGTGGATACCTTGGTCAAGCAAAGTTTGAGGAGAGCCTTCCGGTCTGCAGCTATGTTGCGGCTCAGCTCTTCCAGAGCGTCGATTTCTGCGTCGGTAAACTCATGGTAAGGAATCTCGTCTCCTGCACCCTTGAGAATCGAGATGCACTGTTCTAAGGAACTGTACAGCGAGGTTTTCAACGACGTTTCGTCCATGATGCCCACCAAGAACCTGAGCCGGGTAGGAATGTGGTCGCTTGCCAAGGGCATGGCAAAATAGCGATCGTATTTCCACGCCGTCAGTTTTTGTTCATTATCGAGCCTCTAGCGAAGCTGACTTTGGCTCACTCACCCTCTTCTTCTTGGTCGCCTCTTCTGAATGGCGCTTCTTCTCGGCAGCCAACTCGGATTCAAGGCTGTCGATTTCCTGTTGCTTCTTCTTGATCTTGTCCTCCAGTTCAAGCTGCTTGAGTGACGCGACGCTGGTGCCGGTTGAGGTTGTGGCCGGTGGTGACGCAGAGGGACTGCTCACGCCTAACAATGCGACTCGCTTCTTCTCCTTCGGGGCTCTGGGCGTTGGGCCGAGCGAAGACATGTTCCGCTTGCGGTATTGGTTTCGCGGAACTATCCAGAGGTCCTTGGTGGATGTGGCTGAGCTGGGTGAGGTTGGTGGTCAGGTTTGAAGGACGCAGAAGAAGTAGACATGTCACTCGAGGCCGTCCGTGCACCTGCTGAATGCAGCGCCACTGCCCGGGCGGGGCTGCGAACTGGCACAAGACGTGCCTACCGAGAAAGAACGGAAGGCACACACTGTGACTCATCCTAATCTACCCCAGTAGTGCACATAAAATGTTTGGTCATTGAATCATCATTGTTTCTGCAAAATTACCTACGCGCTGCGGCTTGGCTTTCCAAGCAGACACTTCGGCGCATTTCCAACCCACGCCTATTAAAGGTCCTTTTATCTGAATCTGAGATACCATGAGTCTCTCAGATTTCCCATGTTTCCATCTTTGCTCTGGAATGGTCATGGCAGGTGAGCTTTTAGCAATATCTGCCGCCGGCGCTGGCCGGCGTTCCGCTCCCAATTCTTCTACCGCCAGTGCCACAACAGCTGAGCGCGATGTTCAGATCAGAAAACTCGCCGTGGTTCCAAAAGCCCATTACAGCATCCAAAGAAATGATACTGCTGTTCGCCGCCGTTGCCCGTTCTCTTGATCCACCAAGGTACGTACGATCCCTTCCGCAACGTCCGCCTTTGCGACCGGTTCCAAATCGCCACCGGCTTGGGACTACTCCAAATCAGTATCGGAGGAGGAAGATGAGTCGTCCTCATCGTCATCGGCTTCCACGGCGCGGAAAACCTTGAAGGGGGGTCTTTGAGGCGGCGAGGCGGAACGCTCCGGTCTGAGGAAGCTGAACGCCGGATCGGAGGCCCAGTGTACGCGGGGGCGGGTAACGGATGCCACGGCTTTGTCGCTTGGGGGAACGATGCCCGTGTGGTGGTCGTTGTCGTCCTCGTCTTCCTCCCCGTCGGCCTCTTCTTCCTCACCACCATCTCCCTCGTCCTCGTCCTCATACCCCTTCAAGACGTACTCCAGCAAATCCTTCAATCCCACCTTCACCGCCTTCAGCTCCTCGGCCCCGCCCGCCACCTTCTTCTGCAGCCCCCGCATCGCGTCGTGGTCCCTCTTCACCTTGTCCTTCAGGCCCGCCAGCGGCTCCAGCTGCTCGTCGTAGTACTGGTCGACGCGCAGCAGCGGCTTCTTCTTGTTCTCCTTCTTCTCCTTCTTTCCCTTCGCCTCTTCTCCCTCGCGCTGCAGGCCGTCGCGGATGGCGAGGAGCAGCTCCTCGATCTCGCGGTACTCGGTCTGCTGCGTCTGCAGGATCCGGAAGCAGTTGTAGAAGGCCCACGTGTACGAGTTCAGCTGCGGCACGAGCAGGTCGGTGAAGTCGGAGCGTTCGAGGTTGAGCGTGAGTGGAGGAGCGGCGACGGCGAGTCCGATCTGTTGGTGGGGAGGACGTTGGTCAGTGTGGGACGTGTCTGTAGAATACCTGAGACTTGGGTTGGCGGAGGAGCGGCGGGCGCGGCACGGTTGCGCGGATGGGGGGAGTTGGAGTGTGGCTTACGGTTTTGAGCGTGGTGCTCCGCTGCGGCCGCGGGTTTCCGGTGGCTGCGTCGAGCTCCTTCTTGAGTTTGACCAGCTCCTTCTGCTTCTTGCGGATCTGCTTCCTGAGCTTTTCCCGTCGCTCGCGCTCATGCGGGAACATCCACATGGGTTTCTGGGTCGAGGCCATTTTGGGCGGTAAAGCTAAGTTGGCGCGGGTTGATCTTTCAGTAGAAAAACAATGCGCACGGGGTGGAGATAGTTGTTCGGGCGCGGAGGGCGCGAGGTTGCCGGAAGAGGAGTGGATGTTATATAGGGCTAGCCCATGTCCGTGCAGCGCCTGCCTTAACGGGTTGCCGCGCGCGGTGCGGCCAGCTGGACGCGTGGTGAGTGATTGCACTGCTGTCGAGCCGGGCGTGGAATCTTCTGCCGCATTCAGTCGGGCAACCACTTTGGCTGCACTTCAGCCACTTTCGTTGACAACTTGATTTTAGTGATGGAATAGATCTTCTACCCAAAGCTTCCCATTTTCGCTGAATGTTTCCCAGATTTTGAACTCCGTTTTGACTCTGTTCCAGACTTTGCGAGTCATAACCTATTGAGGTGTCCGCAAGCCGATCACTTTTCCCCCAGAATCCGGATACCCTTGATTCGGCCCGGTGTCCTTTTTTAGTGATAGCTGATTGTAAATTCGTCCAGCATCATGATGCGCCGGTCAGAGCCTCCAGAATCGTGAAGTGATGCCCAAATGTTGCCGCGTCATCGAAAGATCCATCCGTCTCTGTCGTGAAAATGAACTTTCCTTCGAAGAACCACGAATCTAGCCACCGCGAATATCAGGCTTGGTATCGGTCTTTGGTTCCTTCGTGTAGTCCAGGACCTTATCGCTCAGTGCAATGATCTTGTCGTAACTCGAACTAAGCTTGGACTGCTCCAACCTCTTCATTACTTTCTGGCCTGCGTTTATGCAGTCTGATGCCTTGCTCGGAGCCTCAACTTCTTCAAGACTGATGCGATCGAAGGGCATCGAGGAGCTTGGAATGTCGGAAAGCTCACTAATTGCTCTGAGAATCTTTGTGTATATCTCGAGCCTTTCTCGCCACAGCGCCATATACGTATTCGTGTGGCTATCGACGGAAATGACCATAGAGTAGAGGTTTCTGTTGCTGTGGTGAAGCGATTGAGGTCCTACGAAGTCATCGTACTTCTGCGCTCACTCGTCAGTAGCCATTCCAAATTGTGGTGTGCGGTCAGAATTCTCACCCTCTTCTTCTCCTCCGTTTCGCGTGGCTTCGCAACCTCTAGGTCCTTCTCAAGTTCAATGAGCTTCTGTATCGTCTTTTTGATCTCCAGCTCGATTTCCGCCCTGGACTCTGCGTGGTTCCCGCCGCGGGGAGTCGAGGTGGACATGTCGGGACGTCGAACGCACACAATCTTCTTGGGTTCACTGAGGATGAGGCTCGATGGCTTGGGTACAGTGCGGCTGTCTGGGTTGATGTTTTGTGGAGGTGAGGTGTTTGAGTGGGTGACAGATATGCTTACAGCCCCGCGCGACGCCTTCCAGATATGGATCCAGGGCTTTCACGGGCTTGAAGGACCGGCGCAGTTGCCTACCATTGCTTCTCCTTTTGGAAGGAGGGGCTGAATTGGGATCTTCTGAAGTGAGAACAAGCGCCACGTCTCGATGTCACTCTCACCTGCGCAAGAAAGTCACTTTTAACTCACTGAATGTGCATCACTGGTGAGATCAAGTCTGACCTGAGACCCGCTTGCGTATACTTCGGTCCAAAGGCTCCCAAGACCTCAGAAGACCTTTTAGATTCCGTTTCCACTACAGAAGTCCTGCAGGCATCTTCCCAAGTCTTCTTCCAGTCATCCATTCTACCATGATATTGCGAGGTCATTCTCTCCATACATCAGGGCCAAGTACGACGATGGATTTCTTCTTCCATCTTAAGCAGGTATCATGTCTGTCATAAGCTGGCTCATTAGTACTTCGAACTTAAGCTCCTGACTTTCTCGCCGAATCAATAACGACCATATCCTTTTCCATGTGCGGAAACATTTTCCCGAGCACATCAAGCTCATCCTCGCTTGAAAACCAAACATTACGAGCTCCCAACTCCGCCACCCGTGGTAAAGAAGTCGTGAATCTCGACGGTGTCCTCCACTCACGTAAGAGCGAATTGTTGGTGTTGAGGGACGCATGCCATATCCCGGCTGTTATTTGGTTGGTGACCAGCTGCAGAGATACCTGTCGCAAGTCCCAGTGTTAACAAAGCTTTGTGAAAATATAGGAAGCTGGGGTCCAAGCTTTCTTTTCTCCCTTCTTGCTCCAGAGTTGCTTGTCTTTGTTGAGCGGCTCGAGCCTTTTGATGCAATACCTGACTTTACTTAAGTCCCATGCTTTTGAGCTTTAGGGCTTTGCTCGAAGTTGCGATAATGAATGGTTCAGGTGCGGCTTATGGTGGAGGGACTACCCGGCCGTTGTCCGGTTTCACATGATCTGATGAGGCTGATTGATTGGATTGAGAGGATCGCTAAAAACAGTTATACTTGCAGGTATGGCGCCGGTAGGAGGAGCCAGGTGCATTCCCGAGTTATCCGTCTCACTACTATACGTATGTGAGTGCATTTTTGAGGCAGTAGTGTGGACGGCAAGATAGGCGTTTTCTTGGTATCTAAACTACGATGTCACTGAGACCTTATCAAACTGACAAGCACTCTATCAGCTTTCTTAGAATGTTCCCCCACTGAGTACCGATTACAAACTCTTACGGTTGCAAAAGGTCGGTGATAATGTTGAATTTGTATCCGGATGCAGACAATTGGAACGACATTCCTCCGCGCTTGAGGACCGAGCCCGAAGAAAGGGGCATAGACAATGTCGAGATGTGGCAAACACAGGGGTATGCAGTTGGCGGCTATGGCGATAAATGGCTCGATGTTTCCCGCCTGCCAGAGCGCACATGATGGGAGGCGCCGTGACGAAGTGGTGATGGTCTGGGACTTCAAGGTAGCCCATGAATTGGTACGCTCGGTGCATTTGTCCGCATCAAGGACCCGATGAAGAAGGAAAGCACCACGTGCATTCTCACCGGGTGCCTTGTAATCAGGAGATGGCCTGGACTCATGGAGAGTAAGTTGACGAATCCCCTTTCCCCCATCTATATTGTTTTGAGCATCCCCACATGTTTCGTGGGAATATCACCTTACTTGCGTGGGCAGTCGAATTCTGCATCTGGAAGATTTTCTTAGGTTTCAAAGCTGGCATACACATCCGGATATCAGCTTCCACTGCTCACGTAAGAGGAGTGTAGCATCCCCCGTAGAGCATAAAAGGATCAACCATCATGCAACCCACCACCGGTGCGACTGGAACATGACCACGAGGAACCCTCCGATCCACGGTTTCAGCTTGCTGACGGGCTGGAACTTTGTGCGACATGTGAGATGAGGATTTGGCCCCCCCCCGCTTCCGTCGGAACCCAGCACAACGGTCAAAGGAACCGCTTCGGACTCGTTCGCATCCCGACCGATCCGTCAATCGGATGCTGACGACGGAACCCGCCTCGCCGCGTCAGCACGTAAGCAGAGGCCTGAGTCGGTCAGCGCATGAAAGGCGCACGGGAGCACGTGAGACAAGACGACGACGACGACACGGAAAGACGCCTCTCCATACCAATCATCACACGCGTACACCAATTTCTCCATTCCAACCCGAGGGGCAGCAGCATCTACGCACAATCGACCATCATCACCTCTGGCCAAAAAAAAAAAAAAAAAAAAAAAAAAAAGATGTCGTCCCTCAGCCACGTCGGCATCGCCGCGCCGCCCTCCAAGTACGACGCCGTCGTCGCCTTCTACGCGCGCGCGCTCGCGCCGCTCGACTACACCGCGCTACACACCTTCCCGGGCCACGTCGGCATGGGTTCCGCGCGGACGAAAGTGCCGGATTTCTGGATCAGCTACAAGGACGACGGTGCCGCGGTGCAACAGTCACATATTGCGTTCAACGCGAAAGGTGAGTGTGAGCCTCGAGAGATTTCTTCTGCTGTCGTCTCTTACTACCCCCGCGGTTTCCCATGGTCTGGGGTTTCTGGCCCGTCTTATTCTCTTTGCGGCGGCGGGTGGTGGTGGTGGTGGTGGTGGTGGTGGTTAATGTTTCCCTATGCGTGTTCCCGAGGACGAAGGGAGAAGAAAAAAAAAAAAGACTTTAAGGTTATCCTTGCCTTTGTACGCGTACTGTAAGACGGACGATCTGCCCGTACGCCGGCCAATCGCGGCGGCGGCGGCGGCGATCTTCCCCAGTCCCTTTTTGCCCTTCCCGTCCGCAGCGTTCCCGCATTCACGTAGCATCATACCCCGGAGGTTGATCGATCCTCTTGCACCACGATATGGCCGGCCGGCCGACGGGTTCCCCAACTCCATCTTCTCCCCCGTGTCACCCAGTACCACAAAGTGTCAGAACTGGGAAGAGAGAGAGAGAGAGAGCAGACTGCGCTTTTTTCCTAATCGTACGAAACTTGATCAATGGTTTCTCACATGCTTTTGCGAATGATGGCTGCTAGATCAAGAGACCGTCCGCGCCTTCCATGCAGCGGCCCTCTCCGCAGAAGCCGGCGGCACGGACAACGGCGCCCCGGGAATCCGCCCCCAGTATCGACCCACGTACTACGCGGCCTTTGTTCTAGACCCACTGGGCAACAACATCGAGGCGCCCCACGACCAGGCATTGAGCTCCGAGCCGAGGTAGCAAAGGGGAAACAAAAAATGTAAATGAGGTGAGGGTAGTAGTGGTACCTCGCTGGCGAAAGTAAAAAAAGACGGACGGGAATATAACGGGCGGCGGTGTATTTCCAGACCGTGTGGCTTGGGACGAAGGAACGAGGAAGACTTTCCTAGTGCTGCAGGGCCTTTCTCACTCTTTCTTCGTTCGGCGGTTTAACTAGATTGTGCGAAGGAATAGTGACGTCTGAAGCGCGGATGATCCAGGAAGCGGTGCTCCTGTTAGTAACTGTTCGTGGTTCAGTGGGCAGCCACTCAGGCGTGCTCCGAGACGGCGGTTCAACGAACGGAGAGCGTCCGACGGGAGCCTGATGAGGCAAGTCGAATTGATTGCAGGACCCAGGCCTGCCCCTCTGCCGTTCGGTCTAGGCTTTGCCGGCAACGGTCCAGTAATCGTGCTGCGTTGCGAACCGTCGATCGTTCAAGTGTTCGTGGCTTGCGAATAGGCGAGCCGCGAACAGAAGAAGGGAAGGAGAGAAAGGGAAAGGAAGGAAAAAAAGGAAAACGCGTGGGCAAAGCCGGGCTCGCGAGCCACGCGAAGGAACCGTCTGATGATGGGCCATTGTCGAGCTAGGTGCGCCACGGCACAGAGGGAATGAAAAGTGCAAAGGGCTACCACCTGGGACCAGCACCGGGGGGCCCGTGTGCGTGTTGCCAAGCAACACCATCGCTCGACGGGCTTGATTGGCGGAAAGTCGGCTCCCACGGCTGCGATTGGCCGGGTTCACCCAAGCACAGCACAAAACGAACGGGCTGCAGCAGCAGCGAAAGCAAGCGCACGGCAGCGCGCACGAGCGCGAGCGCACAGTCGTTCGCGGCGCCCGCGCGCTTTTCCCCTCGTCTTTTTTTCTTTTTCTCGCCACGCATGCAGCTGCCTTTTTCGCTTCTCTTACCATCATCACGCTGCTTTGCTGCGTTTTTTGCTTACCTGTCTCCGACGCTGGGGCTTGCCCCTCCGCATCTTGCGGCTTCCCCCTGTTAGGCAGAGCCCAGCCCACCAGCCGCAGGGGCTGAGCTCTTTTAGCCAACAAAAACCCCTCACAAGCCATGCGCGCGCGCGCTCTCTCTCTCTCTCTCGCGTAAGAGTGCGAGCCCGGGGGCGAGCCCGGGGGCGGCAGGGTGGCAGGGCAGAGCAGGGCCACCAGGGCACTGACTAATGGTAGCGTGGCCTTCCCGCAGGACCGCGTGGCATGTCCGCCCACCGCCCACGTGGAGCATCTTCCGACGAGGTGCCGCTGCCCATGCCGATCTCAGCCACGCGGAGAGCAGGAAAACCACGATTCCTCTTCCAGTAGGAGTGCCCCGAGCCGGGGTGTTCCTTGAAGAGGCCACGCTTTGCTGTTCTCTCGTGGTAGGGGGAGAGACGGGGGACCCCGGGCCGGTTGGGCTTGTTGGCTGGTTGGCTGGTGGGCTGGTTCGTTTTCTCGTTCCCCTCCTCCTCCTCCCTTGCTCTATGTCTGCCACATTATTGCTGTTGTTGCCGTGACGGTTGTTTTTTTCTTTGTGTGGCTGTACAACTTCCATCTACCTCCCCCCTGCTTTGTGGCCGACGGCTAACTGTTTGTTTGGAACGGCCGGTTACCTCCGCCCGGTCGCCGGTCGGGTGGGAAAGGGAAAACTGGGCGATGGCGAGTCATAATACATAGCGCGGCATGCCGCTTTAACCCTCTCTCCAGCGGGGCGGTCCAGACCTCTCTGCTCGGTTGATGATGCTGCTTGACGTGGGTCTTGACTTGACACTTGTGGCTCCTCCTCGCTTTTCCTCGGCTGTGCCTAGTGCGTGCGTGTGTGCGAGATGCAAAGGCTGAGAGGCGGTTGTTGCTTTTGTCGGTCCCGCTTCCGCAGACGAGGAAGGCTTGCCTCATGACATCGCCGTCTTTCGGAGAGTATTGTGCTTGGGTATATGTAGCATAAATCGCCAACTTCCCCAACAACAGCCAGTCGGCTAGCAGTCAGCCGCACCATCCATGCCTCAGGCATGCATCTTCGATGGTCTAGTGGTGATGATTTCCGCTTGTCAACAACATCTGTTATTAGCAAGCGCGGGAGACCGGGGTTCGGTAAGATTCATCGTTCGAATCTTCTGTGAAACTCAATCTAACAGCAATAACAGATTCCCCGTCGGAGAGACTATATTTTTTTGCCGGATCGACCGACACCTTCGGTGAAACGAACCATGTAACGGATCCGGAGACCGGGGTTCGATTGTTCGATTCCCCGTCGGAAAGTCACGGCATACTTTTTGCCCTTTACAAGCATGGTTAGACATGGGTGCGTGGTTGGTGGTGGCGCAAAATTTTGCGTAAGGAGTTGACACGTCACGGGACTAACTGCCAGATGCGGCTAGCGCCCGGCCCGAGATTTAGCCGAACACCGATGCCCTCTTTGGCAGCTACAGTCGCAGAACACAGAACACACAGCCATCTCCATCATCATGCTGCCTTTTTGGTGGACTCCGATAGGGGTGTTCTTGATCGTCGACCACGAGGCTTTTTGTGGAGGGGCCGGGCTACTCTCGGAGTCGGAGCACGCAACCGATTTCGTTGCCCCTCCCTGGGAGTACGTACCGTGTGTGAGGCATGTTAGATGGCTAGCAAGCATCGCGAAGATCGCCCCTTTGTTGTTAAGATATGCCTGGCGATAAACTCGTTCCAGCTGTGACGTTTCCTATTTCGTGAGCCTTGCATCCCTCTGCCGGCCCGATGAAGGAACGGTGCGTAGATCAAGCGCAGTCGGGATGCGTTCGGGGCACGAACTGGCCTGGCTCCGTGTACCTTCACGAGGCGTGGGTACCAGTGGTGTAGCAAGCGGTGATACGGCTGATCGTTCCATCGGGCCGGAACACAGAGACAGACCACAGGGTGAGGCTGTGTCGGACAGTTCGTTTGGCAGCAGGAACAGGAGAGTTGCATGTCATCTCTCAGGGAAGAACAACTCCAATTCAACACCCATCAGAGACCAGCCAAATCCCATCCGGAACGGTGGACCGGCCCCAGTACACTAAATGCAGCCGCTGGTCAAAACAGTAACACTCGCCTCTTGCTGCTGGCAAAGCGTGCGTGTTGGTGGAATGATGCGAAGGGAAAGTTTGCCGAGTGGATCTTCAAGGAGGGGTATGGGTGTGTAAGAGACCCGTATTCGATGTGCGCTTCAAGCCTTCCGTGCGGGGCGGAAGGACTGGACCGAACCTCCGTGGGAGCGACACCACCGTGGCGGATGAACAGATCAGCCCGCAGCTGCAGGGCTTCAGGTGTTTGCGTACGTGGTCATGCCGTCGAGCTTGATCGGCTTTGATCTTCCCTTTGATCGTACGACGTCCTCTGCACATGAGGAATGCGCGCCTTTGCTGCGACAAACACGCCCTCGTGCTTCGTGCCCGTGGGGCTTGACCAAGCATTCCGTTCATTGACCCGCGCCCATGGGATCTGCCGGCTTTCTGCTGAGGTTGGCCAACAAAACCATGGCGATGCGCGCCGGCGCTCTGGGCTGGGGAACATGAACAGCGCATGCCGCAGCGTGGCTACGTCTTTTTCTTTGAATAAATGCTAGCGGAGGCGGAGAATGGTGTTCGACTTGAGTTGAGGCACGTTGCTCAGGCTGTAGTGCTTCCGTTTTCGGTCCCCAGGAATCCTGACGGTTGCAGCACGAGGACAACGTGAGGAAAGCGTGCACCTCGCGACCCATCCTTCACGCTTGTTTAGCCTGGTCCAACGGGAGGCTGACGGGAAGCTGCTGCCATGTGCACACGCGGTTCCAGAACGGATATCGCGTTTGGAAACAACGGGACGGGTCCCATGAAACGCGATCCCTTGGACAGTCTGAGATCGGCACGACATTGTTATTCACCGTCGAGTATGGCCGTTCACTCATGACCGATAGCAAGAGTCACCGGAGGGCTGCTGGCGCTCAAGCGGTGTGGAAAGCGCGTGCTCTTGTATTGATCATGATAACGAAAAGCGTATGCTAACGCCCACGGAGATCGCCACAAGCTCAGGCTGTTGGAACGAACCACATGCTGTGCCCCTTCACACCCCGAGCATTGGGACCGTTTTCTGAAAGCGTTGAAAGAGATGGCTCGGTCAGTCCGATGCTGAGACACTTTTCGTGCCGCTGACGCTGGCTCCACGACGTCTGTTAGGCAAAGACCCAAGCATAATGGTTGCTTCGATGGCAGAGGCAAGTCAAACACGAGACGCAACCTACTCGGCGATGGGACTGAGGCTAGCGCGACGCCGTGCGCGCTGGGGACTTCGAGCGAAAGAACCTCAGCACCGGCGCGGGGGGGACACAGCACTACCACCCTCTGGTGAGCTCTTTCTTGCGCCCGCTTCCGACGGGGCGTGTAACGAGACACGGTCGTGGTGCTGCGACGCGGTTCCAAACCCGGTCGGCGGGAGGGGTCCCACTCCACGCAGCATTGCTCGAAAGGCTGCAAGCGGCCTCTGAGCCATGTGGAGAGCGGTGTTGGCATGTGTGCGTAGCCGACGAAATTCTCCGGAGCGTGGCGCGCGGCGAGTCGGGCTGGGTTGCTCAGAGACATGCGGCCATGTGCACCGCCGCCGGCTCTCCATGGCCGCGTTTGCAGCGGGAGATGACCTTCTGCAGCAGCTCTCCTTGATTGCATGGGCGCGAGTCCGGCGCGGCGGACCATGGCCATCAGCTGGTCGGACGAACCAAGGCTGGGCGGGCCGCGAAGGACAGCTCTTGCCGCTGCTGCACCCATCCTGGGTAGCCGGGCAGCGGTGGGTGGTACGGGGTGGCTTCACGATGCGCCGCCTGGGACGCCCCTGGCTGGCGCCCTCCCTTGCCACGGCGCGATTCCTGGGTTCACGGCCAGATCTGCAGGAGTCGGCGGGCGCGTCCACGGTGTTGCATAACGCCTTTCGGGCTTCATGGGCTCACCCGGGCGTGACGGTGCTGCCGCCGCAGCCCGAAGCGGGAGCGCTGTGCAACGGGCGCGTTCAAAGGGGAACGGCGCTGTGCTGAAGGGCCGGCTGGACTCGCGCGCTGAGACACGGCGTCGCGCTGGTCGGAGCCCCACCGATGGGCTGATGAGTGCAGGCCGGGCGCGGGCGAGGGCGATGAGGTTGCAAGCAGCAGCGGCATCTGGCTGGGCGAGCAGTTAGCGCAGGCGAATGACATGCAGCGGACGCTAAACGGACAGGGGACAGGAACGCTGCAGCGGGCGGCGGTGCGACAGCGCGTTGCGCCCGTCATTCCGAACGCAAGAATAAAGCGGGCGCGCAGGCCGAGCGTGCCGTTCAGGCTGCGCCCTCCTGGCAGACACAGCACCGGCTTGGACGTTGCAGATCGCAGTCGCACGATCGTGGGTTTCGCCGGGCAGGCAGATCGAGTCACGGCTGGTGCGCTGCTGTGGCCGATAAGCGAGCAGCGCGTGGTTAAAGCAGCGGGCGCTGCAAGGACAGGACGGCCGAGCTCCGCATTGACGGCGGGAAACCACGCGAGACGCCGCCCTCCACGCCGCTTGGCAGGCGCCGCTTGGCAGGCGCCGCCACACGCAGCTGCGAGGGTGGGCGGATCTGAGCTGGAGGCTTTGCAACCCGGCCGCCCACGTGCTTGGCCAGCAGATCGCCCTCGGCGGCTGGCGGCGCGGCTGGTTTGGCTCTGCTCCTGGCCACTGGGGCTCTCGAGTTGCTTCCCTCTGCCCTCTGCCCTGCGCTCGCTGCCCGCCCCCCGCCCCGGCGCTGTGCTGGCGACTGCTCCCCGAACCGCCGCTGAGTCGTGCATGTAAGGGACGCCTGAGAGCTGCTCGCACGCTGCCACTGCCACCCGCTGCCGTGCCAAAAGAAAGCGACGAGTTCCTGACTCTGCCACCCCCAAGGCTGCCCTTGCCGGCACCCGCCCGTGACCGTGTCAGGCTCCGAAGCGCTTCGTGCAACCGGCCGTGCGCGCCACCGTTTCCGCCTCCCTTCGCTGCAATATCTCATCTGCCTCCGCACCCGCACCGCGCGCCCGCCTCCTCGCTCCCCTCGGCCGCTGTGCGTGAGCCCGTCCACCGTCCACCGTCCACCGTCCCCGTCCTGCGGCATCCCGTGATCTCTACACGACCTCCCGCGACTCCCCCGTTGCCGTCTCTCCTCCGCGACTCTGCGACGACCAGCACCCCTCCGCAACCCCAATGCCCTGAGCCCGCCCCGTTCCCTGCATCCAAATCGGCCCGGCTCGCGGCGCTCTCGTCCACCCTGCGCCTGAACCGCTCTTTTGCTCTCAACGCTGCTGCCAGCCCGAGCCAGCGGCCCCCGCCTCGAGTAAGTGCCTTCCTCGCCTGCTGCCACCCCGACTCCCTCCCGACGTCACCCCTCGTACTCAAGCCCCGGCAAACCCTCCCGCTTGCGCGCAATTGCTCCTCGCTCGCTGACGTGGGCCACAGCCCGCAACCGTACCGCCAGCAGAGCGCCTTTCTTTAATTGACGGCCCTGACCATTCGCCCTGCCCCCCACCACCAGGCCATCCCCTTTCGCATCTTGCCGACGGACTGCATCCCGCCCCCGTCTCCACTGCCAGGGCTGACGTCGGAAATCCCGACCTGTTCCCGCCTCTTCTGCTGCTCAAAAGTCGCCGCTTCGCCCTGCTCCATCCGTCTCCTAGCTGTTTGTCGCTCCCGTCTCACGTGAGCGTCGCTTTTCAACATGTCTCAGGCCCAGGCTCTCCCCTCCATCGCGTCGCTGACGCAGATCATCCCCCAATCCGACGCCGCCCAGATGCAGGCCCGTCAACACCACATTGACGCCCGCGATTCTGGCGCTTGGTCCATGTCTCAGGCCCAGAGCAAGCACTCGTCGGGCGTGTCCAACACCACCAACCTCCAATTGCAGACCATTCTCAACGCCGAGGACTCGCCGTCGCGGGGCTCTGTGCCCGAGACACCACAGTCGTTACGCCAGCCGTCCCAGACGCCCCAGGCACTGCCGTCCTTCAACCACAACTTCGACACCCGCCAGAGCCTGGATGCCTCCTCGTCCTACCTGGAATCCCGGCGCAGTAGCGTTGACAGCCGCATGAATGCCGGCATGACGCACCTCGCCATCAGCCCGTCTTCGCCCTACGAGTCTCAAAACACCTCCCGCGTATCGCTCGTCTCCAGTCTCCAGCAGCAGCGAGGCATCACCGCCGCCGAGAACCACCGACACAGCGGCCCGCCGCTCTCTCCCCTCGGTCCTCGAGACTCCATTCGCTCGACCGACTCCGTCCGCTCAAACCAAGCACCCCGCAGAGCGCCCGTGATCAACCCGAACCCGCGCAATGTCTCTGGCATGCCCGATCCCATGGCCGCCGCGCCAACCAAGGGCTTTCCATGGGCGTTCCCCGACGCCGAGCCGGACGAGCGCCGTGGCTCCAGCAGCGGTGATTCCAGCATCGAGAGATCCACCAGGTCCATTCCTTCGAGACAGAACAGCTTCGCAACATCCATCAACAGCAGCATCTATGCGGAAGCGCTTCCACCTGGACAAAAGAGATTCGAAGATGGTGTGTTTTGTTGCTCGATCTACTTTGCTCAACGCTAATCACGTGCAGAAATCCCTCACACGCACCACCATTCTATGCAGCACCGCAACATCACAAATCTCCAGTCCGAGCACGCGGCAACGCCTGGTACCGGTAACTACAGTCGGACCCCCGAGCTGCGTGTCAGCCACAAGATGGCCGAGCGTAAGAGACGAAGCGAGATGAAGCAGCTGTTCGATGAATTGAATGGCATTATACCCAACTCCCCGGGCAACAAGTCCAGCAAGTGGGAAATCCTCACCAAGTGTAAGCGGCACGTTACCCTGTCATATTACCACGAAGCTGACACTTGCTTGTAGCAATTGAATACATCAGAAGCCTGCAGAGGAACTACGACAGAATACAGAGCGACAACACCCGTATGCGACAGGAGTCTGCTACTGCTTCTTACAACCCCAGGTCCAGCGAAGTTGAGCGTGAAAACGCCGAACTCAAGCAGGAGCTTCACGCTGCATGGCAACAGCTGCGCCAGATGGACCCCAACCATCCACACGTGTTCGGGTCCATGACCAGCTTCTTGGCACACAACCAATCCCAGGCCGGGCAAGGCCAACAAAATGTTCTTCCACCTTTGCAGCAGCAGCAGCAGCAGCAGCAGCAGCAGCAGCCACAATGGCAGAACGGAGCACAGCATACCGCACAGCCCACTGCCATGCAGGGTGTAGAGTTCGCTGGCGGAAGGCCATACAGCCACAGATAAAAAGCGCAGCGTCAAACATGCGCCCCCCTCTCTTTCCTTTGGCATGTTCAACGTTGAACGGCATAGAGCCGTGACGTTGTTTTCCTCGATGATATCCTCTGGCTCTCACATGCAGCGCCAACGAACGCACTTCGATTCCATACCAAAGAGATTCCTTTTCACGCATTGTACGATAAGCCTACCGCGCTGCATACCATATTGTGCCACGATGGACCCCCTTGCTCGATCTCGACATAACAGCTTCAACAGGATCATCGGAGCTCTTTTTCTGTTCACATCGGGTTGGCGTATCATCTGCTCTCATCCAAAGGCTTTTCTCGGTTCGCAACATACTCCCGGCGCGTTTCCTGATTTCATGGCAGACATTTGCGTGTTGCTGCCTGGATGGGTTTGGTTTTTTCTTTTTCAGAGTGAGACGAGGTGACGATGCCGCAAGGCATATGGGAGAATGGGCTCATTTCGGCGTGGATGGGAACTAAAAAGATGGGTGTAACCTGTGGGCAGTATCATGGTAGCGTCATTTTCTTTTTTTCCACTGTGTCTCTACCTGGCATGCTGTCTGTTGTTTATCTGGCTGTTGTCTGGCTTTTACACTTTCACTGCAACTGTCTGCTCCATTTCTTTCCTTTTTTCTTTCCAGTCATGTCCCGCTCTCCGAACAGTATCCTACTCGGAGCGCTGGTAGCTTTATCGGTTTGCCACAATATCTTTTGCTCGGTGTCGCAGCAAAGCCTTCGAGCACACACGGTGGAACTGGGCTTGTTTTTTTCCCTTTTCCTTTTGCCTACCTAAACATTATTTCTACCTCCTCCCGATGTTCGAGATATGTATCTTAGCTATCTACCCTTCATCATCATCATCCAAGAATTCAAAATAATTCTTGGGAAATGCACACCACAAACGCGAGACAAAGAATTAGAGCGTGCAATGTGTGCATAATCGAGAATGATTAGAGTAACCCTTTTTTTCTTCATATTTTTTTTTTTTTTTCGTTTGCAAGTACATATTCTTCCTCGGAGATGCTAATTGGCACTAATCACCTTCTTCCTCCCTTAGTCATATGCCAAACCCAGAACACGTTACTAACCGCTAACCACGACACGCGGCTACTAAACGGTGTTTTGTTTTTCTTCTTCTCTATCTTTAATAACTCGTGTACGGGGTGATCACCGTTTCGATATGACCCACAACGGGCAAAGCATAAATAGTAGGGGAAAGGGTCTGGATCTTTGAGTGTGTACGTGGCATGGGGGTGGTGGTGGGTTGTTCGTCTCGGTGTGTGAAGGTAGTATGTATGCGCATAGTGCATGCATGCTGTACAGGCTGTAGCCTCCGTCTCTTCCGCAGCAATGACCCATTTTTTTCTCTCAACTATGTGTCAATGTGTGTGTGTATGTTTTCTTTCTTTTTTTTTTTTTTTTTGGAGTAGCCTTGTAGTGTGAAGAATACGTACGGGTTGGTTTGGTTCTGCCCATACGTTCTTCGTTCCCTTTCGCCACGAGGATCATCATCTACCGAGAATATTACTCACACAATGTCTCGGCTTGATTTCGCCCTCATTTGCCCCAATTCCTTGTTTTACTACTACTGAAGGATGGAGGGGTGGGTCGGGAGTTCCGCCATGTTTCGGGGGGGCTTTTTTTTTTTTTTTGGGTTGTCGTTTGTGCGTAGTAGTTAGTGTGCCTCGTCTCGAGGCAGAGGGCGACGGGAAGAGAGAGAGAGAGAGAGAGTTGGGATGATGACGATCATCATCCCCGTCCAAACATGCGATGGTTTGTCGGGCTGGGCAGCAACAAGCAGCCCAGTGGGACTAGGAAGGCTGCAAATCCCTACTCTTCCTTGCATGGTTCGTCCCACGTCACACAGGGTTGCAGATCATGATTAGTATACGGCCGCCACGCAAGTACGTAGATGCAATTAAGGCGTAGGTTACGCCGCCTTTTTTGCCGTTGGGGAATAGGTATCCATGCAGAAAACGCACAGGGAACGGGAACAGTCGGGGATGGGAACGGATGATGCACAACCCATATTCTGCAGGTCTCCTCTTTTCGTCGTTGCTCATCAACGGCACGGTAGTGCCGAATCATCTGGGTGGTTGCAGGTTGATCGTCATCCCCATCTTTTTTCCCTTTCCTCTTTGGGTGGGTTGAAGATTGAGATTGTTGGGGGAGGCTGGTGGAAGATCAGGTACGTACCTTTTTTGTCACTTCGGCCATGTGCATCACCCGTCGGTGATATTCAGGGCGGAGAGTACACCGAACTCTATTCAAGGGAAACAAGCTTCCGCAACGTGCTCTCTGTCTCGGTCGGATCCGAACGGGAACTGAGATGCTGGACCCGTAGGGACAGAAAACGGCCGGCGGCATCTTGAAGCACCGGGTGTGGTGTGTAGGTACGGGCGTATACAGCGCAGTGGGTTCTGATTGGCTGGGCACGTTTATAATAGCAAGTGGTCCCCGGTGCATGTGAAGCGACCCTGTGCCGTGTACGGAAGCAACAGGCGATGATTTGCGCGGTTGGCTGGTCTCCGATACCGCGGTCGAATTCCGCGGCCTTCTTTCAAATCGGCGACCTCTCTTGTGTTTTTCGAGTGGGCTGTTTTAAGATTTGGAAGGAGGGCAGGGGGCGGTTCGTGGATCTGCACAGCCGACGGGATGCGAGCCAGGCAGTGTGCGCTCGTGCCTCAATCGACCATGGGAAAGCGAGCGCCTTCCGATTCTGGTACGATGGGGTGGAGACCACAGCATGGATGGCGGCAGGCGTCGTTGGAAAATGTCCGGCTGTCGCGGGGCGTGAGTAGTGTAGGTTGCTCACGCCTGGCGGGCACGGAAGGCGGCAGGGCAAAACGGCAGGGCCCCCGAGCCTCCCGCCCTGCCGCTCCCCTTCTCGCACCCTCCCCCCGACCAAGCCATCGACGTATGCGATGCAGCTCCAGAATACCATGGCCTGGATCAGCCTTTCTCCGGCCATTCTGGACTCTTGATGTCTGACCTCATCAAAAGCAACTACTGCCCCTCTCCCGCCGTGCTGGGTCAGCGTTCCTTTGTTGTTTATTTTACTCCCCGTCGCACGGCCGCGCGCATCTCGCTGGGAGGCTCTCCTTTCCATGCCTTGTCATCGGTGAGCGTGTAGACGATCTGGGAGCTTCTCTCTTGGTATACGCGTGGCCGGCATGCGTTTGTTCGCACGCGATGCGGCAAGCACGACGGGATGGGATCTTCCTCGGGGGGCAGTGTGGTTGGTTGTTGGGCAGGCGGGGAGGCGGGAGTTGGGGGCCGGTTGCAGTTTGTGGTTCGCGTGATGCGTGGACATGACAGGCTGCGAATCACTGTCGTCGTCGCCCCTGCCTTTCTTGTCGCTTGGCCATGCATGCGTGCTTGCTTTTACCTCGCTCCCAGCCCGTCGGTAGGGTCTCGTGGCTTCCACGTTGGCTTATGCCTGCCGCGGAAGAAGCCCGGCCAGCTTGAACTTCTCTCTCTCTCTCTCTCTACAGTTTATCGTCGATCATGAACAGCACGGCCTAGATATCAATGATCCGTGGCGGCGAATAGGACTAACATGGCTACGGCTACCCCGGAATGCGGGCAGGATTGGATAGTGCCCGGTTTAGCGCGATGGATACGTCAATCCGCAGTTTGATGGCAATCGCGGCTACCGCGTATAGATTGGCACGGGCACGAACAAAGAAAAGAGAACAATCGGAGGCGGAGCAGGCCTCCGATGTGGCACTGGCCGTCGTCCCTGACAAGCGGTCAACGCTCCCGATCGGGACGACGTTGCATTCGTCCCAAAAGCAAGTGAAGAGGCGCCGGTGGCTGCTCCAGCGGCCAGGGACTGCACGTTTCACTATGGCAGAGGCTGAGAAAAGGACAGGGTCAGCAATGACGAAGGCTGTGTCTGCAGGAGCTGGCTCCGCAAAACGCCGCCGATGACATCTTACTCTCCATTTTTCTGGATGGCCGCCGGGAAGGAAGTAGTTGGCTGACTCGGTGCCACGGTAGCACCTTGTTGCCACGCGGCCTTTTGATGGGAAGAAGAAACGAGAGAGCGAGATTGCCACCCGATGAAACATGCATTCTTCTTGCAGCAGCCATGGCTGGCGGGTACACGTGCGGCTAGCCTTGCGGCACCCATGCAGATCGACGAGCCCTGCGCCATTGCATGCCATTGGCCGGCTCGTAGTAGGCGATAGATTAGATGTGCCGGCTATCTAATGTAGATCTCCGGTCCTTTTTGCGTCTGGACCTTTTTTCCTGGCCCGATCTGCCGCGTAGCATGAAGTTAAATCTTGATGTTCTGACGTACATGCCTTGAAGGTTTGTATAGAGTTGATAGCCGGGGCTAAGGGAGAATCGCAGATCAAGGACGCCGAACAGGGAACACCGCTGGAAGGAGGAGACGATGGATTGCAACCCTGAGACTGCGTCATTGATCGACAGGTAGGCTAAGCCCTTGCCCCGCGCAGCAGTCACCCGCCGACCGGATGATCGACGCGCAAGAATCCTACCCGCCGACGCTGCCTATATGTTCGCCACCTCTAACCGCGCCTCTGTCGATCTCAGGGTAAAGCGGCTCTGTCGGGCCACGTTTGGCGCTGTTGCTGAACACCATCGGTGACTGTTGGCTTGCCCCAGAAGCCGACAGAAGACCTGCAGTCTCTAGCTGTCAATGCTCCTATCATAGCTCTCGAAGCACGCGTGAGTCCTAGATACACAGCAACTTCACCAGCTGCGGTATCACTCTGTACGCGGCAGACGTGTTCCCTCTACTTTCGCTCTGTGATATGAAGCTTGTGCATCAACAAGAGTCGTGGCGTCACCACCATCATGACAAAGAATTCCCATCATCATCACCCTCCCTCTAGGTGTCAGCCCGCAAACGGCAAGCCAGGCGAGCCCCGCCTCTACGGTCGACTCGGCCCACCAAGCCCGCCACCCCGCCAGCCAAGACCCCTCGTTTCCTTATCTGCTCTCTTATCAACAGCCCTGAGCCCTGTCTCTACGGCGCGCCACGCGACCTCACCCCGCGGCTTGGTGTACCTTCTCCCCCGCGCTCCTCCGGCCCTCCCTTCTTTCCCCTTTTTTCTCTCTTTCTTTCCTTCACAATGCCCGCAGCAGAGCAGCAGCAGCAAGGCGAACTCGTCCATGGACTCACGCTGAAGGAGGTCGACGCCTTGTCCAAGGGATGTCTTGAGGCGCGCGGGAGGGCTTACTGTACGTTCGTTCATTGTCCGGCTCTGTTGCACTTTCCGTTCGCTGAGAGCGGAGGAGGTGTACCGGTACCTGCGCGCGCGCGCAGCAAACCAGACCACACTAAAGAGAGTCCTCTTTGCTGACCACTTTCCCCCCCACGAACAGGCCCCTACTCGCAATTCCGCGTCGGCGCCGCCCTCCTCATCCACCCGGCATCGACCTCGCGCTTTTCCTCCTCCTCCACCGCCGCCGACACCACCACCGCCAACAACGACACCGGCACCGACACCACCCCTCAAATCATCCTCGGCGCCAACGTCGAAAACGCCGCGTACCCCGTCGGCACGTGCGCGGAGCGCGTCGCGGTCGGCACCGCGGTGACGACGTTCGGCTACGGCCGCGGCGACGTCAAGGCCGTGGGCGTGGCGACGGACCTCGCCGGCGAGCACTGCAGTCCGTGCGGCATGTGCAGGCAGTTCCTGCGGGAGTTTTTGGAGGTATGTTGAGGTCTCTCTCTCTCTCTCTCTCTCTCTCTCTCTCTCTCTCAATGGATAGATGACTGTCTTGTGGGGATGTGTGTTGCGAAGGGGCACCTTTTTTGGGGGAAAGGAGGAGAAAGGAAGGGAAAGGAAGACGGGAGAGTGCTGACTGCTTTTTTTTTTGAACATACAGTTGGACACGCCGATTTTCATGCATACGAGTGATGGGAGGTATGTGGTCAAGACGATGGGGGAGCTGCTGCCTATGAGCTTTGGCCCGGATGTGCTGCCGCCGCCGGAAACGCTGTTGGCGCAGAGGAGGGAGCAGCAGCAGGGGAACGGGGCCAAGTGAGCGATCTGTGAGGGGTGGCGGGGAAGGCGCTTTTGAGCGGTTGCTCGGAAGCTCTGTATGAATTGGCGGTTTGCGGTGCATGTTGCGGAGCATCTAGAGTTGGAGTGGAGCGGTGGCAACGCCGGGTACGAGTTTGGTGGTGTTCTCGGGAGCGGAAAGTTATGACGATGCGCGGTGTTGGTGTTGGTGTGAGGGAGGCCATTTATTCTCCTGGAGAGTAGGTGTCCTCTGAAATAATGCTCAAGTCTTGTAGCAGTGGAAGCAAATATCCGGACGTAGATGTGAGTTTTGGACCTTAGATGAATGCATCCTAACACAGAATCCACTCGCCCGCGTAAGTAAAGTCCAATATTTACGTGAGATATATGGGGGAAGGCCGATTTTGATTGAGAGCCCGCTGCGCTCCAACAATTTTGCTCTTCGTGTTATTAGAGGTTATAAAGGACATTCTTCGCAACTAAAAAGATAGCCTACACTTAAGGTTAGAAAACTGTTAACTTTTCGGAATCTCCGGCTTCAAGCCTACTCTAAAACGATCCCGGCCGTATCTCCCAAGTGTTAAAAGTGTGTTCTCGGCTTCTATGGCTACAGTTCGAGCTGCTTCGTACTGAATGTTCACTTTCGAAAGTCAAGAAAGCAAAAGTGCCGTAGGATTCCGTTAGGCAACGAGGCTCCCCCTATTAAAGACACCAACATCACCGTGCCCCACATGGCCATTTGAAGCAATCACCCGCATCCCAGGTTTCGACAAGCACTGTGCTGACGGCAAGTCAACTCGGACTGTCCTCATCGACGCGACGACAGGTGAGTTTGACCAGGAACAGTTCGTCTCCAGTGCACCGGGTGTTCCGACAAGGCCCCGGGTAAGTGACGGTGCGAGGCTGCGCCAAAGTGCGATGAACGCCATCGTCGGCTCGGGATGGGGGAGGACTTGCGGACTGTCTGTCGGAGCCCTCCACGACCTCGACGTGGATGGCCCTCCTTGCACTCACGATCAGTGGTCTGAAGAGCCTTGACCAGGTCCAATACCGCGTGGTGCCATGATCCCGAACGGGGGACTCGCCTCCACAAGCAGCGTGGGGTGCGAGGACTAGGGAGCCCCAGTTGACTCTCGGTCTACCGGGCGGAGTTTAGTAAACGACACATGCCACGCTTTGAGGATAGCTCTAAAGGTTGGTATCATCTTGTAATACTGTGTGATGTATCCGAAGACGCTCTACAATCCGTCATCGACAACATCGCGGCTGTCGTTCCAGGATCGCCGCAACATCCAAACACCCCATCAATCAATTCCGACACGGGCTCGACAAGCAGCGTACAATCGCCCTGCCCCGCAAGACAGCCGCCGAAGCCGTTACAGATCACCATCCAGCCCATCGAGATGCCGACACCAAAGGGATTCCGTTTCCCCAAGTGGGTATCTGGACACGCGCACGCAGCTCCCCTCCACAGGGATTCCCAAGCTTCGGTGGCGAAACATGCCGTGGAAATCGCTGAGGGGAAAGTAAGCTAAGAATTAATTAGTGCCGGTGCTGAGTAGAGGTGGAAGAGAGAGACGAGGAAGAAGAAGAAGACCAATCTAGAGCCTTTTTAATCGGCGTTTCTATTGGATGTTGGCGAGCCTATGGGACACTACCCCCACAGAGTGTATTCGTCCGCAAATGTTTTGCCCAATCGCGAGCCTATGGCATTCGTTCCAGGCAGAGATGGGTTTGTTGGATCAAGCAACGATGGGGAATTAGAAAGTGGGAAAGAGTTCTATGCTGTTACCAAATTGACGAAGCACTTACGTTATGACGCCAATGACGTGGTTGAGTATGGATATTCTGAGGGACAGATTTTCTTCACCCTCAACGGTCGTCGTGTCGGTATGTACAGATGTTTGGGATTTAATAGAGCGTTACTAACGACATACAAGCTCATATCTCTTCACCGTCTTCGAGACTGTTTCCTGCCATTACAGTCTGGCAGCATCGACTTTCATCCGAACGAGGCCCAATATATCTGAGACAGACGTGGATGGGCTGAGATGTCTTGTCACTCGCTGTAGCATCTTTATACAAACCATTCTCGGCTGTTGAAGTGAAATCCCGCGTGTTAGTAGGGTCATCGTTGACGTGCTTGCGGGGAAATCGCACGAATCTCACCCACGTTTGGAAACCCGAGCAGCATGCCCCAGGTACGTACCGCATCCACACGAAATGATTGGAAGTAGTAGGGACTTCTGTCAGGTGATACGAGATGCAGGGACTTGTGGTGGTCCAAGTTCCCTGCGTGCTGTGCGCTTTCTTAAGGCGGCCAACCTGCGATCAATGAGTCGCCTGTTTGCGTTGCAAAGCCTCGCGTCACACGGACTTCCAACATGGCCACAGAGGTTGAAACGGTCAGAACAGTGCCAAAGCTGCCTCGGTACATCCAGGTGCCGGAGACGAAGCATGAGTGTACGTGCCTTGCTGAGAATTCTCTGCAATCTTTTTGCTGATTCGAGCCGACAGTGGATTGGGCGGACCTCGCGACGCTTGATTTGTCACAATTCGATGCTCCCGGAGGCAAGCAAAAGTTGGCCGATCAACTTTTCAAAGCTATTCAGAATGTTGGTGAGTATTGCGTGGCCAATTGTAGGGACAGTCACTAACGTCAACCAGGCTTCTTCTACATCATCAACTTCGGATTGACGCAAGAAGAGGTTGACCATCAATTCGCCATTGGCAAAGAACTCTTCCAGCTCCCCATGGAAGAGAAGCTGAAGTACCGCGCCAACCTGGAAGAGGGCGGCTACAACGGCTACAAGCCACTGGGGCTGCGAGAGATCCGGCCGGGCAAGTTCGACAACACGGAGATCTACAACATCCCCAAGTTCATCCCGGCCTACGAGCAGCTGGAGCACCCGGCCATCATCAAGCAGCACAAGGCCGAGATCGAGCGGTTCGCGCGCCACATGTTCGACTCAATCGTGCAGAAGCTCCTCGTTCTCATTGCCATGGTGCTGGAGCTTCCAGAGGACTACTTCCTGGAGCGGCACCGGTACGGGGACCAGAGCGACTGCCACCTGCGGTACATGAAGTACCACAAGCGCAGCGCGCAGGACAACGCGGAGCTGGAGAACGTGTGGGTGAAGGGGCACACGGACTTTGGCAGCCTGACGCTGCTGTTCCGGCAGCCGGTGGCATCGCTGCAGGTGCGCACGCCGCAGGGCGAGTGGAAGTACGTCAAGCCGCACCCGGCGAGCATCACGGTCAACCTGGCGGACTACTTGGATTTTGTCACCAATGGCTTTCTCAAGAGCAGCGTGCACCGCGTCGTTGCGCCGCCGCCGGACCAGGCAGACGTCGATCGCCACGGCGTGCTGTACTTTGTCAGGCCGACGGATGCCACGGAGCTGCGGCCGGTTGAGAGCGGCGTGCTGGAGAAATTGGGGTACGACCAGGTCAAGGACGAGGCGGCCGTGGGCATCACGGCGGGGCAGTGGGTGAAGGGCAGAGTCAAGACGAACGTGATGAAGGTGCCGGAGAAGGGGAAGAACGAGCATGTAATCGTCAATGGCGTCAAGGCGACCTACTACGACTAGGGCAAGAGATGAGACGGGATGGAAGCGAGGGAGGCAGGGTTGACAGCAGCGAGGGTCCGTGCGGAGAGCTTGAGTGGGCTTGGCGTCATCGAGCTCGGGAAGGAGCTCCCGCTGCCAGCTCGCTCTGTTATGCCCGATGATGCACCATATAAATATTACCATCGGCATCATGCATCAGACGGCAGCCCTCCGTCCCCCTCACCATGCAGGCCGTCTCGCGCAGCTGCCGGCGTCACATTGCGGGGCTCCCCCGCCACTGCAACCGCGGCTCGCAGTTTATCAGCCGAGCGGGGTTAAGGCTGCCGGAGAAAGCTGTAGCTCCGTCGCCAATGAATCATGACGTGCGAGTCAAATCCCACTTTTCGATAACACGGTACGCTCCTCCTCTCGACACAGCTCCTCGGCTCTCCGTCTCACTCAATTCCCCAGCACCGCCCTCTTCGACCGCACCCCCACCGAAACAATGGCCGTCCGCAGCGTTTTCGACCCCAAGGACATGCCTTTCAGGCACCTGGGCCCCACCGGCCTCAAGGTCTCCGTCTTCTCCCTCGGCGGCTGGTTGACCTACGGCGGCACCCAGAAGGGCAACGTCGTCAAGGAGTGCCTGCAGGCGGCCTGGGACAACGGCATCAACTTCTTCGACACGGCCGAGGTCTACGCCAACGGCCAGTGCGAGATCGAGATGGGCCAGGCCCTGAAGGAGCTCGACTGGCCCCGCGACGAGTACGTCCTGTCCACCAAGGTCTTCTTTGGCACCGGCAGGAAGGAGCCCAACACCCGTGGTCTCTCCCGCAAGCACGTCGTCGAGGGCCTCAAGTCCTGCCTGGACCGCCTCCAGCAGCCTTACGTCGACATCGTCCTCGCTCACCGTCCTGACGTTGGGTACTAGCTCCGTATTCTCGTATGCATTCAGCCTGAATGCTGACCAATTGCAGCACCCCCATGAAGGAGATTGTCGAGGGCTTCACCCAGGTCATTCGCAACCTGAACCTCGCCTACTACTGGGGTACGTCCCATCTGCCGAATTCGTGCGTGGTACTTTGCTGATACAACCATCCAGGCACCTCCGAGTGGAGCGCCACCCAGATCACCGAGGCCACCTTGATCGCCGAGAAGTACAACCTGATCGCGCCCATCGCCGAGCAGCCGCAGTACAACGCCTTCCACCGCGAGCGCTTCGAGGTCGAGTACGACCCGCTGTTCAAGCAGTTCCAGTACGGCACCACCATCTGGAGCCCGCTGGCCTCTGGTCTCCTGACGGGCAAGTACAACGACGGCATCCCTGAGGACTCGCGCTTCGCCAACAACAAGGCCTTCTTCGAGAACACCATCAAGTCGCTCAAGGAGCCCGAGGGCCAGGCCAAGATCGAGAAGGTCAAGAAGCTGACGGTCGTGGCCGAGCGTCTGGGCGGCTCCACCTCCCAACTCGCCCTCGCCTGGGCCGCCAAGAACCCCAACGTCAGCACCGTCATTCTTGGTGCTACCAAGGTCGAGCAGATCCACGACAACTGCAAGGCTTTGAAGCTCCTCGACAAGCTCACCCCCGAGGTCATGGAGGAGATTGAGACCATCTTGGACAACAAGCCCGCCGCCAAGCCCTCTTTTGGCAGGGACAGGTAAGCTGTGAGTAGTAGCTGGGGACGATGTTCTTTTTCAACTCATGTCTGACGTGCTGTAGGTTGAGGCAAGCGAAGCTGTAAGCTGGTTTGACGAATGATGAAAATATCTTAAGTAAAAGAGCAAGCCAACAATAATCAGACACATTAGCCAATCGAGTTCCCTCCGCGTTTGGTGATGTGAATACTGAAAGGCGTGGATGAAACTGAGCTTGTAATCCCTAGGCCCAGATCACCCAGAGCGGCCAAATCCATCATCTAAAAGATTTGAAGCCCATGACAGCCCGTCCACGACGTAATCCTCACCGAAGCGAGGGATTACGTTCAATATTGGGGCCATCGGTAAAACAGTAGTTTCTATAATCGCCAACGACCAGCGACAAGCGAATACCGCCAGCAGCGAATATGGCCATTAGCGAGCACCGCCTACGCTTCACTTCGCTGAGGGGGTGGCATCTGGTCTGTTTGTTCCAATCGATGCGACGATATCAGGTGATAGGTACTGAATCCGATTTATGCGTGTGCTCAGCAAAGAGGGGTTAATCATACTGAGCATCAGATGGAATTGTTCGACGAGGTTCTCCAGTACCACATCCAGTACCTTCCTCTCCCACCTCATCCTAGCGTACACCTCCAACGCCTTCAGCTCTCCCAACCCAGCTTGTCCCACCGCTCACGGAAAAGGGATAAACACCTTAATCTCCTCATGCTGATCAAACCGCCTGTAGTACTCAGGCGCGTCCTCAATCCCAATCGCAGCCGTCTCAATCACGCTCGCCGGACTCGCCTTGCCATCCTCAATCAGCCTCACCAGCTCGGGCGCCCGCTCCTTGGGATCCACGACCCCGGACCGGAAACTCAAGCCCTTGGTGAAGAAGTCGGACAGCGGGAACGAGACGTCGGGGTCGATGTCGCCGGCATTCGGCGCCGCCGCCGTCGCGTTCTGCGCCATCCACGCCCCAATCTGGCCGATGCCGCCGCGCGGCCCCCGCCCCCCCGCCCCCCCCCCCCCCCCCCCGTCACGGCCACCATCTGCCTCGTCACGACGGCGGGGTCCAGCGCGGTCCAGCCCGTGGCGAAGATGTCCGAGGCGGTGACGTAGTCGCGCTCGAGGGTCGCGTTGGTGCTGCCGCTGCCGTTGATGCTGTTGCGGGACTGCTGGGTCAGTGGCGTGGCCGAGATGAGGTTGAGTTCGGCGTTGGGGATGTGGGCGTATTCGGCTGGTTGGAGAGGGGGAAATGTTAGCTGGAGGGTTTATTGGTGACTTTTTTTGAGGGTCTTGGGGGGGTGGGGTGGCTAGATCTTGGGAGTTTTGATTATTTCTGTTTCTTCAAGAGGGAGTGGGATGGGAGAGGAGTGGTGGAGGAGGAAGGAGGAAGGAGAAGAAGATGAAGGTGAAGAGGAAGAGGAAGAGGAAGAGGAAGAGGAGCATGGGAAAAAAATAAAATCAACTCACCCTGCAGCCCGCCCAACTCCTCATTCCCCATCCCGTACGCCAGCAACTCCTCGGCGCCCGGATCCATCTCCAGATGGCCTGCGCCCAGCGTGTCCGGGATGACGACGTAGTCCCCGACGCTCTCGTGGTACATGTGCAGGTCGGAGCCGCAGATGGCGGCGTGCGTCAGGCGCACGACGGCGTCGGTGCCGGCGCCCGAGAGCGTGGGGACGGGCAGGTCCGTCACGTTGACTTGGTAGGGGACGCCGTTGTAGACGACGCCGCGCATCGTGGTCGGGAGGGTTGCGAAGGAGGAGCAGGCGTTGAGCGCCATGGTCCTATCTTCGTTTCGAAACAGGTACGAGGGGAATTGATACGAGGTGGATGGCGGATGCTGAGAGCATGATGCCGTTTTCTCGCGTCTTCTGGCGCCCGGTATTTATTGCTTTGCGACTCTTCTGTGCTGCTCCTTGCTTTCCCAGCTTCCTGATAGTTCGTCGTCCTCGGCATCCCAAGGCGCCGGTCCCCAGGCATACGCGTAATGGAGAGACCGAAAGATGGCACGGCCACATTCCGTGGAATCACTGTGATATCAGCCAAGAGGGACTCGGAGGCTGTGTGTAGAAACGGCTTTCCGGAATAGGCAGTCATGGCTCCACGAAGCGTGATGTGAGGAAACATTCGGTGGGAGATAAGACGGAAATACAAAATCGACGGAGGCTCGACGGGTGGCTTCGGGACCTTGATGAGCCTTATGTCCGGGGTGTTTCGCCCGAAACTGGAAGGCTGTGGTGTGTGTGGATGGTCTCACCACCCCTGCCAGGGAAGAGTCGGCCGAGGATGAACTTCGGGATGTCGCGTAGATGCAGGGGAGGGAAGATCGAGTGGTACAAACTTGCTGTGATGGCATGTTTACCGCTGCCACGTTGATCTGTGACCGATTATCGAGGAGCATGAGGCCTTTTTTTCATTGTCATCGTCCTGTCAAACTCGTGTGCTGAGAATTCAAGGCTTTCTGCACATAAAACGCGAAGCCAGATGGCTGGTAGCACATGTTTTTTTGCCTGGAATGCAATGTTGACGCCTGAGAAGTTGCCAAGAAAAGGAAGGCACTGCTATCAGATGTTGCAGGCTCTCTCTGCACAGACAATGAAGTCCTCAAACCTATCCGTGAGCCGGCGTTGCTACCTCACTTAAACAACGGCTTCGGCCACATTCCAGGTACGTTCACGGAAGTCTCAGGTCTAGTGAAGATGTTCTCATTCTACCAAACCTCCTCGCCTCTGACCGTACGGGGGAACGAGCAGTCACAGGTGAAAGCCGACGTCCGAATACAGATGTGAGCTTTAATCGTGGACGACTTCGTCCAGATATTAGATTCAGCTACCCACGTATGAAGAATTTAGCGCCGTCTGCGAGACAGTGAGGACTGAAATCTTGTGGAACCTCTATGCCTAAACACCTAAGGATGATACTTGAGAAAAACCATGCCAGTCACTTGGATTCGGTTCAAGGTTCCAGGTATTGGGGTCCACTCGCAACGATTCTCCGTATTATACTTGAATCAAGGAGGCTAAATCCCATTTCATTACGATTAAAAGTGCCCTAGAGCTCTGCCGATAGCTTCCTTTTCTCCCTATATTGAGTATTTGATATTTGAGCCTCAAAATTGTAGGAGAACCGAACCGAGGGACCGAAAAATGTAAAGTATATGTCGCTGTAAATTCCCACAGCAGGAAAAAGTCTCGCACAGGGTGAAGACACATGAGCTTCTCTGCTATTAGTAACGTCCATCTCACCCGAAACGCTTTGTACATATCGACACGACGACCATTGAGAGTGAAAAAGATTTTCCCCTCAGAGCGACCACACCCAACGACGTCGTTTTCACCGTAACACAAGTCTTTCGAATCAGCGTGCGCCCCATTCACATCTTTCAATATGCCGTTAGATCGTAACCCAACAGTAACATCTTCCCCACCCTCAATACGAACCCCAACTGAAACAACTCTATAACACTATGATGAGTGCGAAGGATGATCGATTAGGTAGTGCTGCTAGTGGTGCTATATACCGCCTGCTAGCAAATTAAGCTAAACCTAATCGAGCAAGACACAAATAACCCGCTGGCCTTAGGAACAAGGCAGGCCTGCCAGGGCTGCCGCTCACACTATTATCAGCTTGGTTTTGAGTGAGTCATACTGCATAATTCACTCACGTATTCCGATTGTTTAAATCAAGCATTTTGATTTCAAAGTATTCGCATGACGCGTCAGCGGTAAATGGATGGTCGGATACTACGGCATAACTCCGTAGTTCCATGTCCGTATGGATTACACCATTAACGTTAAGAGTGAAATATGAAACGATACTCCTATGCTCACCTACATCCACTATTCGATTGTCCGCATCAATAGTGCGTAGCTCTCCACCAGTGCAGCCAAATTTCGAAGGGCGTAAGCAGGCAGAAGAGTCAGTATTACTCTGCAGCTGAACGAGAGCTCCAAATGGTGTATCGTTGCCGTACTCACTTGCAATTTGCGATGCAGTCCATCTATGGTTGCCTCTGATATTCGGATCTGCACCAGCGTCGAGCAGGCGCTTCACAATGTTCAGATGACCTTTTGACAAAGCCGTATGTAAAGCATTCGGTTTCAACTCCGACTCAGCATTGATATCCGCCCCATTGGTAAGTAGCAGTTCCAACATATCATCGTGGCCTCCTTTTGATGCAGCAATAAGAGCTTTGTCGTAACTCTCCTTCTGAAAGCCATTCTCATGCATCCGGTTTTCCAAGAGTATTTTGACGATCTTGTGTGCCCATTACACGATGCTACGGTGAGAGCGTCGTCTCCATGGTTGTTTTTGAAGTTGGCATTGGCACCACGACGTAGTAGAAAGCTCACGACATGCTCAAGGCCATCATAACAAGCATGCATCAATGGTGAGAAATCATACCACAAGCCGATTTGATCAATATCCGAGCCATTATTTAGAAGTACTCTTGCAACGTCTACTACGCCGACGGAACACGCCATGTAGAGAGCTGGCATACACTAGTCTAAACAGCCATCCATCAGCTCTTTATTTTCCGGTCGAGTCAGAAAAGGGTGGGGATCCTTGTTGGGATCAGTGCCACGATCAAGTAATAGCTGCACCGTATCACAATGCTTCCATCCTGCAGCAATACAGAGTGGAGTACGGGAAATGTAACTACATTCACCGAGTAATGTGCGATTGAAATCCGCGCCTTTGTCGATGAGTATTTGAACGATATCGGTTCTTCCATGCCAGCAGACAGCATTGAGGGCTGTGTACCAGAGGCCGCCGGTAGCATCGACGTCAGCACCCTCCTGTAGTAGATGCTGGACTGTATATCGCAACCCGCCGATTGACGCGTAATAAAAGGGCCCAGGTACGTAGCTATAGCTCGATATATAGCTTTCTGCAGGGTCGTGAAGAGACAGGCAGTTGATGAACGGCAACCGCTCCCGGTGAGAAATAAAATCGACCACCTGCTTATCAACGGCCTCTGTCTCCAACTCGACAGCTCTCGCACGATCAGTCCAGTACCTCGCGCAGTAATCTTCGAAAGGGAACTTCTTTCTGATCCATGGTGGGGACCACTCGATTTTGTCATCCTCAGGTTTGGAAAAATCGAGACTCTCTTCCGTGCGACCCGTAAGACATGATAGGTAGGCGAGATTGATCTTGGTAATGAAAATCTCCGCTGTACACGACTCCAGTTGCTGGGTAAAGTACCCTTTGTCTTCGCAGTCCGAGATGAGATACTCTTTGACAGAGAAATGCGCGAGCCGAACTTCGCGTTCCCCTTCATCGATTGTCACCAGACTGGCGCAAAGTCTCAAGATACTCCGGTAGTCGGGCATTCGGTTATTCGGGTGGAACTTAACGGTTTCGTCCAGAGTCACGGCCAGGATGTCGACCGCTTCATCGATCTTCAGTGGCCTCCTTCCGTAGATGAGATATTGCAGAATCCTTGCCGAATCTTCTCGATGGCATGCGGTTATTTCGTCCAGAACACGCTTTTATGTCTCGTTAAGTGTCTTTGGGAGGGAACCTAGGGCCTGGTGGAGCCGGTGAGGTAGGTGTATTTTTTTCAAAGCCTCAAGTTGACATGTAGCCCATCGGAACCTTCGGCAGTCTGTTAGTATTTTTGATAGATACGGTAAGATCAAGGACTCCATCGGCTTACTAGTATTCCAGCGGATTTTTGGACGAGTGTGGTCTCTATCGTGTCGAGGATGTCCGGCCGCGATTTCCACCTTGACCCGAGATCGGCGCTGCTCCGCGGATTCCGGAGACACATTTGCACATATGCGCGGATATCCCTGTTAACAGGTTCTTGTTGAATTTCGATATAGGACTCTGAGTTCAACCAGTCGCCGAAGGAGCATTGGATGTCCTCCAACTTGCGACTGGTCAATATGAAACGACAGCTTCCTTGAGCCTGTGTTTCTCGCAGCCATGGAAGGAGACTTTCCCGCGTCGTGCATTCGTCGAGCGCACCCAATACTATCAAGACCTCGAGAATCTCTCCCATTATCTTCTGAAGAGTATTATAAAGGGATTTGACACTTGGTTGATTTCTTCCTTCCTGACTGCTCTCGAAGAGATGGTCCAAATGAGATTGTGCATCGGCGTGAGATATCTGGAAGATAAGAGACCGGATCATTTTGTCGAAAACCTGCTTGTTGGTGTCATTGAAATCGAAAAAGAAGTATATGACAACAGTTCCAGGACTTCGAGCAGTTTTCAAAAGGTCTTCAATGATCGAGCAGCTGAGGATCGTCTTGCCGCATCCCGGCAGTCCTTTTAGCTATAGTGTCGAACATTCTGGTCGCCTTGCTTTCCAACTTGAGAATTGGTCGTTATCAAGGAACCAGCCCCCTGTGCCTTGCAGACGTTTGTCAAGCGCTGCATTGTAGTTTTGTGAATGCTCAGGTGGAGATAGCCACTTCTCAATCCGGTCGTTCAAATTGCCTCGGCGGAGTTCCTCCGTTTGGAAGGCAATTTCTTTTACCACTAAGGGAACATCAGCGAGACCCATCACGAAAAAAAATATATATATAAGCTTTACGTGTTGATGAACTCTTTATCCCTTAATGAATTCTAAGCAGCAGCGTGGTGCAGTGGATAACGTGTTTGGTCGTCACAAAAGCAGTATTGAGATTTAAGGCGTTGACAGGAATAGGATCTATGAAGAATATGATGAGACTACTTGCCACTCTCGGGCAACGAGAATTGCCTAACCTGGTCCACGGGCATATGGAAAAAAAGTTCTCGGGCATATGCTGCAGCCGCCGCCGCAGCAAATCCATGCCATTTGTCGTTCTTATGGGAATCCGAGTAGTCCGAAACTCCTCGGATGACGAGACAGGGGAAATCATTGAGAGCGCCGGCCGCTTCCATCTCAAAGCACAATATACCTCCTTCCTGTCCGGCCAAATTGTCTCGTAGCATGGCGTCTCGTACAAGCTTTTCGCCAGACGCAACTGAACCCCTAGGACGACAATCTCAGTGGGACAATCTCCAATGTCTTCGTGTTCCTGAGGCTCGCGGTCAATCCTTTGATCAACACTACATCCATACTGCTCGCAAGACCGCTTCTTATCCGAGTGTATGCAATCCGGCCGATACAGATGATCTGCATCCCTTCCGGGGTATTTGTACTTTCGAAGCCGAGGTAGGCTGACGTTGATTCGCTGGAGATGACCGACGAGAGGATCGTCCTCGACAAGGCTTCGCTCAGCACTCAACTTGTAGGAAGAGTTTAGCAGTACAGCGGGCGGAGGGGTCAGGAAGCCAGTACGATAGAACCGTCCCTCCGATTCGGCTCTTCCATGATCATACTGAATAGCACCCGAGTGCCGGTTTTCCGGTTTGCTCACAACAACGTGTCCCAGTCGAACAGGGCCCTCGTCGGTCTCGGCGGGTACACCTCCGCCGATACCGACGAGCAAGCCAAAACGGAGTTGCCGAAATGTGTTCCGCATCTAAGTAACCACTGCTGCTGCAGAGCAGTTGCCGGTAGTAGGCAAGCTGGCAATCACGACGTTGTGTTTGTTGATGCTGCCTAACACGTACACGTTGTGGTCGTTTGGCGGTTGCGGTAAAGTGTCGTGTCGGTCGTCCAACATTCGCATGGCGGGGATTTGTTCTACGAGCATTGGACAGATCCACGCCACAGTGTAATCACCATGGCTGAGCTTAGGTTTCTCCATGGTGCCGAAACTGAAATGCCGTACTTTGTTACTGGCAGAACTTGAACCTCGAAAAAGAGGAACGCAGTTGTAGGCAAGGTGCGGCACTTGCACCTTTTATCATTGGGGTTTCTTCAAAGGGCTACCGGATTGTCTTATACAAAGCGGTACGGCTGGCTTGTTGCATGTAGGACTTCGATTAGCAAATACGTTTGCTGCCTGGTCGTTTGATTGAAAATGGTCAACGCAATTCGTTTGATGCTGAATTTTTGAGCAATCAACTTGTCCTGGAAGCAGTACCTTAACAAGCCGCGTACTACCAAGTATGTCAACGACCTTGGCAAGAAGCTTAGAGCTGCTGGCTTCATCGCAACACTGGCGCCGTCCACCATCCTCGTATGCCACAAACGACTATGGGTTCGATTGATGCATCTCCAGGAAAACTGGGGTCAGAGAATGTCTGACGCGGTAGACAATTTTTTCCAAAGGAGCATATGTTGCATCAGGCAAGGCTGGTTTGGACAGTACGCAGTGGGCGTGTCTTGTCCTAGCGTTTTGTAAAGCCCCTCTGGCCTTAGCGGGACGGTTACGTAACTGCACCACAGATAATGACCAGGAGAACGAAGTGCTTCGATTTCTTCGGATATCAAAAAGTCAGCGAGGAATACCTTTGAAAATGCAGCTACAGCGTTTCGAGCGGTCCCAAAGACAGATTCAGCGTAGTACGTCCGTTATATCAGCCCCCTCATCAAGAAAGAACCCAAACGAAAGGGCCGGATATGACCCCATACGCCATTTGTCTTGGCCAACTTTGCTCTTGGGTGTTTTTTGTGTTCGGCGATGCTCCGGCCGAATGTGTGACGATGATTTCTAAGCAGAGAAGGGGCTGCTCTCGCTCAACGTCACTTGCCAACCATTTACTGATCAAGCACTACCTCCATCTCAGCCCTGTACGACTTTAAATCCCAGCTCTTCTCGTAACATCGCTTTCCCGACTCAGGCAGCAATTCTTCCAACCCAAGTCCTCCAACAGCTTCTCGCTTCTCCCCGTCGACCAAACCTTCCTTCGCCAATCCGGCCACTTTCAACCAATCCATTCCCAACCATCGGAAAGAAGAGAATAGAGAGAGAGAAAAAATAAAAAGGGGTAACGAAAAAACATCCAGCCCGAGAACCACACCAGCAAACCACCACCACCACCACCACCACCACCACCACCAACAAAAATGGCCGACTCCATCACCACCGGCACCACCACCGACACCAAACTCTTCCGCCCCCTCCACATCAGCCCCACCCTCACCACCGCCCACCGCATCGTCATGGCCCCGCTCACCCGCCTGCGCAACGACGCCTCCACCCACACCCCGCTCCCGATGGCCGTGTCCTACTACCGACAGCGCGCGTGCGTGCCCGGCACGCTCCTCATCGGCGAGGCGTGCCAGATCTCGGCGCGGCACGGCGGCGCGCCGCACGCGCCAGGCATGTGGAGCGCCGCGCACGTCGCGGCGTGGCGGGCCGTCGTCGACGCCGTGCACGGCGCCGGGTGCCGGATCGTGTGCCAGCTGTGGGCGCCGGGGCGGGCGGCGGACGCGGGGGTGCTGGAGAGCCGGGGGGAGGCGTTCGTCAGCGCGAGCGCGGTGGCGATGCGGGACGGAGAGGCGGCGGTGCCGCGGGCGATGAGCGAGGAGGAGGTGTGGGGCGCGGTGCGGGATTTCGGCGACGCGGCCAGGCGCGCCGTCGAGGAGTGCGGGTTCGACGGCGTCGAGGTGCATGGCGCGAACGGGTACCTGGTCGATCAGTTCTTGCAGGATACGTGCAATCGGCGGGTGGATGGGTGGGGCGGGAGCGTGGAGCGGAGGGCGCGGTTCGCGGTCGAGGTGGTGCGGGAGGTGGTGAGGGCGGTCGGCGGCGACGCGGCGAAGGTGGGCTTCAGGATCAGCCCGTGGAGCTCTTTCCAGGGGATGCGGATGGAGGACCCCGTGCCGCAGTTTACGTACCTGATCAAGGCGCTGAGGGAGATGGGCGTGGGGTACTTGCATGTGGTGGAGTCGCGGGTGGTGAACAATGAGGATAAGGAGAAGACGGAGGGTATCGAGTTCGCGCTCGAGGCGTGGGGCAAAGACAAGCCGGTGCTGGTGGCAGGTGGGTTCAATGGGGAGTCGGCGAGGAAGGCGGTGGATGAGGAGTACAAGGATTGGGATGTCGGTGTCGTGTTTGGCAGGTACTTCTTGTCGACGCCGGACCTGGTGTACAGGTTGAAGAACGGGCTGGAGCCGAATCCGTACGATCGGTCGACTTTCTACACCCCGATGCAGGAGAAGGGCTATCTGGACTACCCGTTCAGTGAGAAGTTTGAGGCTGAGAAGACCCGGGTTGGCGCTTAAGTGGTTTGCATACTATTTTGCGAGACAAGATTATAGACTTTATCCAAAATCCCAGAGTAAAGGATATACTCAGAAACAGTTGTCAGTGTGAAACTTTATAGCCACTCTGAATGTCTTTGAAGTAGAGTAGCTGCCAGGGCGCTGTCGCCACCGCAGCATCAGAACCATGTGTTCGACTTTGCATGTCAAAAATCAGCCAGACGTTTCACTCGTAGACACAGCCGTCTGAGGCTCTTTGCTCGATGGAATCGCGGGACTGGAAGAAGCTTCTGCCCCCATTGGAGAGCTTGCCTGCAAAAGCATGTCGAGTACGGTACAGCGAAGTAAGACGAGAGGGACAGGAAGACGAGAAGGCCATCATCAGGCTATCTCCGGCGTCGGTCAGATCCGCCATGACGACATTCTCCGGTAGGCGATCCAAAGCATGAAACCCAGGACAGCAATCCATGTACGAGCATGTCTCGGTTGACGATGATGCTGCCTTGATGTCCCGGAGAGGAAGGCTGATTGAGGCGAGACGCGACGCGACGCGACGCGATCCGGAGCGCGAATGCGCGAGACCGAAGGCGGTCTAGCGCAAGGGTCCCAGGTCGATCACTGCATCATCGATGAGATCTCGTACCTTTGTACCTCGTCGATTACCAAAGGGTGCTCTGGTGGTGTTGGCGGGCCAGCCTTTCTTTTTCCGGGCGATGTGATGATACGAGTCTATGACGGCATGGTGGATGTCACCAGCCGCCAAGCGACCACGGAGCGCTCTTAAGCTCGCTGGATGCGCGGGCGGCTTGTACCTGAGACATCAATTCTACATGCTCCTGCGACGCCTGCCTATTGTAGATCTATCGAACCAAGCCCTTCGTTGTTGTCGTCCAAACTTTGAACGTCTCGCATTCCGTCCGTTGCACACGACCGCCATCTTCAACATGCCTTCCACGGACAAGTACACCGACCCCGAGCTCCGTGATGAGGTCAAGGAGGAAATCCATCAGAGCGACAAGGGCGGCGCACCGGGCCAATGGTCTGCGCGCAAGGTCAGTGACCCACCTTCCCTGCTGCAGCTTGGCGAATGGCTGACGCGCAACACTTGCAGGCGCAAATGATGGCGTCGGAATACAAGAAACGAGGCGGCGGCTACACCACGGACAAGAAGGACCAGGACGAGTCGCAACAGAACCTCTCCAAGTGGGGCAAGGAAGAATGGCAGACGAAGGAAGGCAGCGCACACGCGAAGCAGGAAGACGGCACGCAGAAGCGTTACCTGCCCAAGAAAGCCTGGGAGAACATGACCGAGGAAGAGAAGGAGGCGACCGACGAGAAGAAGCAGGAGGAGAGCAAGGAGGGGAAACAGTTTGTCGGCAACACTCAGAAGGCCAAGGAAAGCCGGAAGAAGGCGAACGAGGAAGAAGATGAGGAGTATGCGGTCAAGAAGCAGAACGAGAAGGCCGCCGTTGAAGATGGCCCGGCAGAGGAAATCGACGAAGATGATGAAGAGTATATCGAGGACGAGGGCGATGATGACGCTGAAGTTTCGGAGGGCTCTGAAGGGGAGGACTCTGCAAAGGAGGATGACAAGGAAAACACCCCGAAGGGAAAGAAACGCGGCCGGCCGGCGAAATCGGAATCGGCTACCAACAAGAAACAGAAGAGCAATTCTGGAAAAGGGAAGCAGAGCGAATCGAAGCAAGGCGGGAACAAATCAAACGAGACGGTCGGTTCGCGGCACGACAAAGCCGACGCGCCTGCGGAGCAAGGTTCCAACGACCGTCTCCCGGCGAAGGGACAGCAGGTTCATTGGAAATCCTTGCCTGGCTGGGTGGATGGAGAGGTCATTGAGGTCGTGACGGAGCACAAGAAGGTCGAGGGTAAGGATGTCAAGGCTAGCGAAGGTGATGCGAGGATTGTGCTGAAGAGCAAGTCGTCGGGAAAGATCTGCGTGCACAAGCCCGAGGCGGTCTACTTTGATTGACAGGCATTGAAATGCAATTGGGGGTCCAGGCTAGCCATAAATGGTAATCCGTCAAGCATCGATATTTGCTGATCGCATTCTCGAACGCGTGATGACACTGAGAGCAATATCGACGTGTGCGCAGTGTCGCTGGTGGAGATGAGCGGGTGCCGATTGCCACCACAGCAGAGCGCCACGCGTGCCCGTGTCAAGGTGGCATCCAAACAAAGGCACAGTGTTTATTTACCGGCGCACGCAGGTGGCAGCTCGCAGGGGGAAGGCAGGGTCAGCCAATTGGCGAAGCGCACGCCGGTCTCGGGAGCAGGGAGCCTGTCGGAAAGCCGTTGAAGCGGCGGCGAGTCGTCGGGGGTTGCTGGGCGCAGGCGGGCCGCTCGAGCCAGCTGTGGTGCCTAGGAGCTGCCCTCCTCTTTCTCTCCGCCATCACCGTCCTCTGCTGCCTCTGCGCAACCCACTCACTCTCTTCTCTCGTGCTTCGTGCAACGCACTCACTCCTTCACCTGTTATCACCGCCACCTGCGCCTGCCAACGCCGCATCGCTCCCTTCAGCAAACGCAATCCTCGCATTGTCGCACGCTTAGCCCGCGCCTATCTCGCCGCTCACCATCATGTATCTCACCGACGAGATCTTCAAGACCACCGACGCCGCCGCCACCGCGGACCATCCTTACAACTCTCCTTCCACTCGGCCCATGGACAGCAACACGCCTTCCTCCGAGCACCTGGGCAAGAGGAAGCGCGGCGCCGCCGGCGACCACGAGTACACTACCAACACTGTGTAAGCTAGACCCTCCCTCCGTCCCTTCCACCCCAAGGCTCCCTCCCACAAACGAAAACAAGAAAAGAAGGAACCCCACCGACTCTAACCAGAAGTCCAACCCAGACCCATCAAAAACATCAAGATCCTCCCCACCCACCTCGACCCATTCGACGACTACCCACCATCACCATCACCCTACTCCTCCCAAACCGCCAACCCGGCAACCCTCTACCCATCCCCTCCCCGCCACCGCAAAACCCTTCTCCCCCGCATATTCGCGCAGCAGCAGCAGCAGCAACCCCGCCGTAACAACAACAACAACAACAACAACAACACCACTTACCTGCACGCCCCCGTCCGCCCTGCACAGCGCTCCCCCGTCTTCTCCGACAACCACCACCAGAACCACCACCATTGCCATAACAGCGTCGCCCGCCCCCGCCAACCATCATCAACAACAACAACAACAACATCAACAACCGACCTCACCCCCTGCCACTGCTGCCACCGCGCCCCGCGCCAGAAGCCCGACTTGGACAACTACTCGGCGTGCGCGGCGTGCGGCGCGCGCACGTGCTACATCTGCATGCGGGTGTGCGAGAGGAGGGTCGGCTGTGGCAGCAGTGGCAGCGGCGGCACCAACAACAACCTCTACGCCGCCGAGCACGAAAACGAAGGAGAAGATGCAGACGCCGCCAACAATGGCAGGAAGATCTGTCGCGCGTGCTGCGTTGAGAGCGGGCCGGAAGGGGAGACGTGGTGTTTTGATTGCGTGGCGGTGGGTGGTGGTGGTGGTGGTGCTGAGAGGGGGGAAGAGGAGGCGGAGGGGATGGTCATGGGGTGATTTCGAGTGATTGGCGGGACGGGACGGGACGGCTGGCTTTTTTTTTTTT